>BHDV01018821.1:21580-35026 GCA_005406045.1 Adoxophyes honmai
GTTTGAAAGTTATATCAGTCGAGAGTGTTCTTAGCTATGTTTGGTGGAAATCGGTTCAGGTCTTCAAGGTCATCAGGTCATTTCTTTGGTGCAATAAGAATGTTACACGTTCAGTAAACCCATTGGGTTGGGGCTCGTCGGGGGTGTTTTTAATTTTTAATTAATGTTGGTTATACAATCTTTTATTTAAATGTCAACTTCAATTTAACCGCGGTTCTCTCCTTTTCTGACGTCTCTAGTTAGACAGTGACAGGTATAGTCTATCTCGCGCGTATCTACAATACTTAGTAATAATATCTTATAGGTACGATACTTCGTCCGTAGTATGCAGGATTTAGAATACCGCCTCTCCATTTCTTCCTTGAATGTCGTAAGAGGCGACTAAGGAAATAGGTTAAGGTATTTTTAGGCGACAGGCTAGTAATCCATTTCTATTTTGAAATCATCATCTGTTTTTAATCTGAAATGAAGCTGAAAGTTGCTGTGAAACGTGAAATAGAAAGGTTTTGTCTATGTAACGTTTCTTGTGCTCTGCCTACCCCATTTGAGAACACAGGGGTGATGTAATATGTGCGTTGCCTATTGTCTCCCTGTCTTTTAATTTCTGTGATCCAAATTGTAATGTTTTAGTGTTAAATGAAGAGTATTGTATGGTAATGTATGTATGTATGTACTACTAAAAGCGTGCACTCTGTTCACGCGCATGCGTCATAGCACACACCGGACCTCATGATTTCTTCATACAAAAAAGCAACAGTCGCGCACACGAGTGCTAGCATTTATTTTAATGGGATTTTTACACGCCAAGCTTACTTAAAACCCGGTGTCAGGTTTGGACTAACACCTCTCCATTTCTTCCGTGGATGTCGTAAGAAGGGGCTATAGATAGATATGACTTATAGATTGACATATGATGTGGGGATAAGAATAACAAGCTATGTTGATATGCTGTACAAGAATTATGCTAGAAGTGGCTGCAATGCGTGAAGTCATAACTTGGTTTTGTCTATACCACGTTTCGTGTGCTCTGCCAACCCCATTCAGGAACACAGGCGTTATTGTATGTATGATTGTATAATTTCGGTTATTATATATTATACATTATTTTTATGGAATTCCAAAAGTGAAATACAAATAGGTAATATAGGTTTTTTGGCAGGAATCTCAATCAGTCAATAATTTCACAGCTTATGTCGGCTAGTGTGTCAGCCGATCAAAACAACTTGTCATAACGTGTGTCAGTTAGTAAAGGCTCCGCCTATCCGACATTATCCGAAAATTTTATTTTGGATTCGGTTACGGTTACGGTTATGTTGTTATATCGGACTACTTTTCCGCCCGCGACTTCGCAAGCGTGGAATTCGGTTATATTGCGGTATAAAGCGAACATTCCCTCGGGAACATCAATAATTTCCGGGATAAAAAGTACCCTTTTATTTAATCCGAACTTCTAACTTTACGTCTGCAAAATTTCAAAGCAATCCGTTCAGTAGTTACGGCGTGAAAGCGGAACAAACAAACACACTTTTCGATTTATAATATCGTAAGGATATCCGATAGTTTCGGTTACGGTTTCGGAGGTTCTTAACAGCATACAAAAAGACGCCAAGGCCGTGCCGTAAAACTTCTCCCGCCACCAGTACATGAGCACACATCGCCAGTAATTTTTCGTAATAATAGAAAACCTGCTAACATATTACGACACTGTCAATAAGTACATAATCGTGATCAGATTTTGACAAGCGTATACCTGCGATATAGTTCTACACCGTATTTTACATGCTTCATACATACATACATACATCGCGCTATTTCCAAATGGGGAAGGCAGAGCACACGAAATGTACAGTCAAAACAATGACATTTTGCGTTTCGCTGCCACTTTTAGTAGGTATAATTTTAGGTTAAAACTGAGGTAATAGCTTACCTTAACCTATTTCGCATCTTACGACACCCACGGAAGAAATGGAGACGTGTTATTCTCAACCCAACACCACACGGTATACCATACTAGTAAGCTATAAGTCATTCAATCCCATAATTCCATACAAACCGATTTCACGCTTAACCCATTCATACGAACCGTGTAATTTTACATACATACAATTAGTTGCAGTCATTAAAATCAATGGGTAACGCTTCTTGTTGTATGAATATGAATGTATGTGTTTGAATGGCGACAAAAGGTAAACAAATATTGCAGCTTATGAACCTTGCTTCTTGAAAGGAATGACGCATGCGTTGCCGACCTTGGTAACGTTTCGATAAGTAACGTAACCTAACCGATTAAAAAGTGGGAAATTAAACCCTAAATGTTGCTTTAAACTCATGTAAGTCTATATAATATACTAGCTGTGCCCGTGACTTCGTCCGCGTGGAATAGTTATTTTGGGCATTACCATTTTTCCGCAATAAAAGGTAGCCTAAGTCGTTTCTCGGGGTCTAAAGATTGTCTGTGCCAAATTTCATCAAAAATCGGTTGAGAGGTTTAAGCGGGAAAGCGAATCAGAGTTACTTTCACATTTATAATATTAGTAGGGGTGTCACCGGAAAATAACAAAAACCGTTAATTTATAAACTTTCGTAAGATTCCAAACGAGAGACAAAACATTTTTACGCCCACATTTTCGCAAAATTTTATCTAATCTGGGTCATTGTCAAGCCTGGCAATTTTTTTCGCTAAAAAATGAAACACGTGATTTATAAAAATCAAAGGTATATTACGACTCTTACTCTAACTTGCAACAGAACTGAGTATCATTCAGAGATCAATTATTCGAAAAAAACGATTTAAAACGAAATAACGATATTTTGGTTCCACCAAAAAGACTAATATGTCCACCAAGTGGACTAATTATGTTAATTAATAATAAATAAACAAATCAAAAACTGTAAACATGTTAAACAAAAATAACGTTCTCATGATATATTCTCATAATCATGAACAATCAGACACGTAAATACATTCAAAAAGTATATAAAAAATGTTTTGTGTCTGTCTACCGAAATGACAATTCTTTTCGGTGGACCAAATATGCCTTCGTCCTCCGAAGACTAGGAAGCCTTCAAGTCTTCAAGAAGTATGTATGAAAGTGGGGGTTTGGTGGCTCTTCCTTGTTTTAACGTTGACGTATCCAAACTTTCAGAATATACGTCCAAAAATTGTATACTTTTATGAACATTTTTTTCAATCAACAAACAGACTGCACTCACTAATTTTTAATGGTTGCTGCATTCTGAAGTCATCAACTTCATTCTAAGTAAGTAAGTTTCTTTGCTTTCAACATTCTTCTGTTTTTCACTGCAATACGTTCACCCATTTCATGGTACTAAAATAACTAGAATCGAAGGTAGTATTTTGCGTGCGATGTACTTTTAAGTTTCTTTTTGTATATTGTTTTTTTTTCTGCATCGTCGTGCATCATTCCATTTTTCCTCCAAAGCTTATTTTGTATGTTTTTGTTAAATCTTCTACAGTTTTTTTTTACCTTTACAGAATTTACATTTAAACATGTATTCAGTCACTAGTCATTTACGGATAAAACAAAAAAGGAATCAGAAGCTAGTTTTTAAAGTTATAATAAAAAATTAAACCAAATTACAAGAAATCAATCAAAATACAATCATTTATCGTTTGGGTTTACAAAAAGTCCACCAAAAAGACGTCCACCGAATGGACTTTCTCCGCAATATCATTCACAACACCAGCCATTTAAAGGATTATTCAAGAGGCAAGGCATATTTACAATGTTTGAATGCTTAACTAATTATTAAAAACGTTTGGTGGATTTATAGCGATGTACTTACAAAATACAACAGTAACCGGAAAGACAATTCAACATTGACACCACCAAATATTCTTGTTAACACAACAATATCGTCTGCTGCGCACAAGTCACGGCAAAATGGCTGCTAACAGGGATAGTACGATAGTGAATGAGTTAAATTATATGTCCCGGTCTATTCATTTGACTTTTCCCTAATTTTTCTAGAATTTAAAGTAATGTCCACCAAAAAGACAAAAAATGTTGTGACAAGATTCAATGATGCAAAAAATGTGTTTTATTTCCATCTAATTTTTTAAATCCTAATAATGTTAAATGGAAATCATACATTGATTAGGAAAAAATGGCATTTTTGTACAATAATAAAAGAGATGTATTTTTTTAAAGCCACATTCTATTAACAGGTGGAATCCGGACAGTCCACCGAAGTGGACTTTCAGTTACATTTGTGGTGATAAACAAAACAAATAATTACATTTATAGAAAATATGATATAGTATAGTCTAGTACGTTTGCTGTACTTTATAGTTATGATGTAAATTGAATGCAATTATTAAAAATGTCTTATATAATTACAAATGGACATGTTTTTTTAGGGTTATGACAATGACCCATCTAATCTAACATAACCTAAACTGACCTTCTTCATCTTCTTTCC
Organism: Adoxophyes honmai; assembly: GCA_005406045.1. Lineage (NCBI taxonomy): Eukaryota > Metazoa > Arthropoda > Insecta > Lepidoptera > Tortricidae > Adoxophyes > Adoxophyes honmai. The sequence goes on from BHDV01018821.1 coordinate 26,024, forward strand.
GTGCCTCTTCCCATTATTTGCTGCTCAAAGGTTGGCTGGTAGAGATCCCTTTTTTAAAATCTATAAACTTACGGAACTTTACGGAAATTTTCCAGTGACATATTATTATACAATGTATTACGTATATTATACATACATACATAACAGCCACTCTTGTACTCTCAAATACGGTAGACAGAGCATGCGAAATGTTACATGGTCAAATTCATGATTATTAACGTTCCGTAGCCATTTTAATATGGTTTTACATACATACATATCACGCTTGTTTTCCCTAATAGAGTAGGTAGAGCACACGAAACGCTACATAGATGAAACCGTGATTTCTTATGATTACGAGTATTTCACGTTTCGCAGCCACTTCTAGCATAGTCTTAGGTTTGCAAAGTTGGCAGAGGTAGAACAGCGACAGGTTGCTAGCCTAGCTAAAGCACACCTAAACCTTCCTTTAGTCGCCTCTTCACAGAAGAAATGAATAGGTATTCTAAACACTCATAGAGGACAAAACCTATAGAGTACTAATGTCATTGAATTTGTTCGAAGACGATTCCGCCAAAGCATGGCGGCGTTCGCTGTGCTCTTATTGGCCGGCCCAAGATCGCGCGTAACGCAGTGGCTTTTTCCTCTATGGTTATTGGCTCTTCTGTGACAGTTTGTAAGTTGAAATAAACTAACGGTTTGCGGAACTGGGTGGCCATCATGGTTTCTCTAGTTTGTCTGTTCTCTATGTAAACACTCGATAAAATCTACGTTGCTCACAACTTCTCCTTCTTTTCAGAGAGGATATGGAAAAGGTGAACATCAAATTTCACGACAACGACACGATAACCTACCAACACAACAAGATACTGCGCTTCGTGCCCGAGATGTCGGTCGACAAGGACCAGAAACTTGTCGTCCCCAACATTCCCTTGCTGGTAAGATATTTAGGCCCTGCGCAGACGACAGACTATCCGCGACGGACTTTTTAGTCTGTGGAAATAGAACATATGAAATTATATGCACATACAGTCAGCGTTTGATACATGTATACACTTTAGTACCTTTTCTAATTAACCTCATATTTGAACTCTCGCATGAAATTGTTACTGCGATCACAGTGACAAAGTACCAAAGTGTAACCATGTATCAGACGCTGACTGTACATACACGACGCGCAATAAGTCCAGCGCATAAAGCATACAGTTCAAGCAGACTTTTTGTGCGCCGTAGACTCGATTGCACAAAAAATCTGTCGTCTGCGTTGCCCCTAAATACCAAACACAGTAAAAAAGACACGTTTTTCTATGGAAGCACCCTTTATTATTATGATTTTTTTTTAGTATTTGTTGTTGTAGTGACAATACAAACATAATAATCTGTGAAAATTTCAGCTGTCTAGCTATCACGGTTCTTGAGATACAGTTCGCAGAATGTGACCACTAAAAACGGCCGAAATATCACGTCACGGTCTGACCAATATTAGTCGACGCCTTTTCGGCGAAATGCGGATGGAAAAAGCTTTATGTCAACGCAATAAGAGCGAACAAGGTGTCAATCGACTCGTTTCGTGTGGGTTGAGAGTAGCCGAACCGTTTGACGCCTTATTCGCTTTTATTGCTTTGACATAAAGCTTTTTCCGTCCGCGTTTTGGCGAAAAGGCGTCGACTAATGTGGAGAGACACTTACAGTCATTTCCACGGCATTAGCAAGTAGGGGCACTTTCAAAAGGCGTTTAAAGCCTGGGACTTGCTGACGCTATTCTTGAGATACAGCCTCGTGTCACACCGAAGTTTTAGGGTCCCCTTTTACCCTGTGGCAATGGAACCCTAAATTTACTTTTTTTTTCAGACAGTGACGTCATTCTCCGCCAACATGGCGGGGTTCATCTTCAACCTTTTTGTGTCGGGGCTGGCCATCACGTACCGCGCCAACGCGAAGCCCTTTGTACACGTCACGGCTGAGCAACTCGTCTTTGGGTGAGTGCGAGAAATAGTTCGTGAGAGAAATAGTCGCTGAGAGAAATAGTTGGTGAGAGAAATAGTTCGTTACTGATAATTAAGTAGAAGTGAAATATTGAGTAGCACTTTATTGTGCAGAAAAACACGTCAGACAAAAAAATGCAAGCAAAATGATAAAGTACAAAGTAGCTCTTAAGAGATCTCTTAATCTGTAGTTCATCAATGTTCGTCAATGAAATAGTTTGTTAGTGAATTTTATTTTGGAGAAATATTTTCAATGGACAAAACAAAAAATAGCAAAAACAGAACAATTTAAAAGTGCGAAGGCAAAAATATTGCTTACGGGATCTTCCTGACTTTTTGTAGATTGACTATTTTGTAGTTTATTAGTGAAATAGTTCTTCTGTGATGAAATAATAAAAGTTTGTTAATCATATGGTTTGTTAGTGGAACAGTTTGCTGGAAATTGTTTGTTAGTAAGTGTCTACTTTGCTAACGAAATAGTTCGTTGGAGAAAAATCTAGTATGTCAGAGAAATAGTCTGTGAAAAGGTGCAATGGTTGGTATATTGTAAGGAATGTTTTTTTTTTTCAGATATGACGACCCATTAGTGACTTTGGCGCACATTTTCTACCCAAAAGGAAAACGGCCTAACAGCCAAATGGGACTACTTTTAGCCGTAAGTATTGTCATAGAAAAATCTTAACCTATTTATACAGTGGTAGAAAAATCTTAACCCTTTTTATACAGTTGAAGAAAAATCTTAACCAAATACAGAGTGCGATGTGATGAAAACTCAGTGTGATGATTTTAGACAACCTTTAGTTCATCAATGTTCGTCATTGAATAGTTTGTTAGTGAACTTTATTTTAGTGAAAATTGAAAAACTATTATGGATCCGATAATGAATTCGTTTGCGAATGGTCGCGACATTGTATGGAGACGGAGACAGCGCCTCCAAGCGGAACGTTTGCACAACTGCCGCGATCGACACGTCTCCATACATTCTTCGCGTAAATTCGCAAACGAAATCGATGTTGAATTCGTGATCGTTTTGATTACAGTAGACGCTCTGTAGTAGAAAAATCTTTTAACCTATTTATACAGTCGTAGAAGAATATTATATATTGAAGAATATATATTGAAAAAAAGGCCAAAAAAAACGGGGCGAAATTAGTCACTATTCCACGCGGACGGAGTCGAGTCGGAGGCGACTCCGTCCGCGTGGAATAGTGACTAATTTCGCCCCGTTTTTTTTGGCCTTTTTTTCAATATTTCTTCGCTCCAAATAGTCGCAGCGTGATGTTGTATAGCCTAAAGCCTTCCTCGATAAATGTTCTATCCAAAACAAAAATATTTTTTCAATTCGAACCAATAGTTCCTGAGATTAGCGCGTTCAAACAAACAAACAAACAAACAAACTCTTCAGCTTTATTATATTAAGTATAGATTTATACATACTCTCCTTTGAGAAAGAAATGTCAACAAATACTTACTTTCTTTTTAGCGCAATGGAACACTAGATGAAGTATCGACGATACACACAGGCCAGCGGTCGATGGAGAGCTTTGGGTACCTGGACAAGATCAACGGACTGGACCACCTGCCTCATTGGAAGGATCGGCCTTGCAATAATATCAGGTACATTTTGCACCCTATTTTACTTACATACATATAGACCCGGCTGCGTGTCAAGCCAAGTCTAATGCTAGGTTTGCACGGGCTTAGTACTTGTACTTGCTTAGTGTAAGTGGTTAGGGACTTATATGCACAGTGACAAGTGGCAAGTAACCGTCTACACAGTGGTGTTAGAGAATGGTATTAGTAACTAAACACTTCGCCAGCTTTGACTATGTAATCTACTAATCAGTAATCAAATTGCACTTGTCATTAAACGTTTACACCACTCGACAAGACAAGTGACAAGTATTAGTAGATTTTTACCTGGGGTAGGTGCTTGCCGCTTAGTAAATAGGAACGGCTTCTAATTACTTGCACTTGCAGTTCCTAACATGTCGAGCTAAACTCGATTTAAAATGTGAGTTATCCGTAAATTTATTCAACATGAGTGAGTCTCACGGTGGTTTATTGTTTAAAACCACTTCATGGTGTTAAAAAAGAACGATATTAAACTGTTTTTGTAGTTTGGTGTTACGTATTATTTTGGCGCATGTTGTTTTGTCTAACAAGTTTATTTTTACCAAACCTAGGTGAATGTTTAACCCCTGTAAAAGTGATGTCGAACAAGCCAGAGTTTAAGCTTGAATATAATGATGTAAAAATAAAACATGTATAATATGTCACCGGAAAATAACGAGATCCGTATTTCCTAGGAAGTTTATAAACTTTTGTAGAATTCGAACGAGAGACAACTTGTATTATTTCACGGCCACTTTTTTATGTGACGTGTTTTTTTGTACAAATAAATGTTTACTTACTTACTATTTCACTAACGAAATATTTCGACACCTCCAACGCAAATGGTCGTAACGTGGTTTTTGGCAAAAATGAGATTTTTTGCTCATTGAACTTATTTTAATCCAAACTACAACTTCCAGAAACAAAAATTTAAATATGTTTGTTATTTACTGAGTTTTCTAGTCGCTAAAAGTCGTATCATTTGAATTGTCCCACGCAAACCGTCGCACTACAACATTCGACGATTTGCGCTGTTCTATTGGGCCGCGGTCCAACTTATGACGGCAGACTTACGACGTCGTATCTTGGCAACGGTATACGCCACGGACATCCGTACCCCGTGCAAATCGTCGTAACTATGAAGTTACGACTCTATGCATGTGTAAAAATCATAGTTACGACTTTTTACTTTGTACATTTTTTAAAATTATTGGTCGTAAGTCATACTTACGACCATATACAACCTGTTCATGTGACCTTATTCAAACGTAAATAGTCGTAACTTTGAATTTTGTGAAATATTAACGAAATAATAATTTATATTGCAATAAATATATCTATTTCCTGTTACTTAAACCACTACGCCTAGATTGAACTAAAATTTTTATCAATAAGTGTCATATAACTTGAAAAACACACAAAAGTATTTTATAATCGCTCTCCTGAAAAATTACAAATTTAGCGTTACGACCTTCTGCGTAGGAGGTGTCGAAATAGTACCTATATTGTAATGGAATTCAACCAGAATTCATCCAAAAAATGGAGGCTTTTGCCTCGCAGTGGAACACTCTATGAACCATAAAAAAAATAGTAACGGAATACTAACTTGATGGAGAGCGTGCCCCTAATGTTGTCCTTGGTCTCGTCCTCGTCGACCAGCTCGTCGGGCATGCCCGCCGTGTACAGGTTCATGACCGGCGGCCGCCACACCGACCCGCCTGCCAACAGGGATGCCGACGGGTTAAAATATGTACTGTACAGGAGCCTCAAACGCACCTGATATACGTTCAAATAGCTGTAAATCTTTGACAGAGTGTGGCGACGATGTTTCCATTTGCAAATTTTCCGAACTTATTTTTTACAAGTACTTATAGTTTTTGGCTAAATTACGGTAGCGGAGTTTTTTTTTTTTTTTAATTTCAATCGACACAGAAAAAGTGTCGACGGAGCTCCTATTCCCGCTTGATTTTGACTCTTCTGGCCAATGAAAAACTTAACACAACTTAGAACTATCTAGGTTTCTGTATCGATTCAAGTTGGTAAAAAATACTATTGTGAATACAAGCTTCAGTAAAAACGATACTGAGGAAAAAAGCAATTTGGAAATTTTGTGAACGAAAAAAATCACTGGCAGTATAAATTGATTTTCAGAGTGACGTTACAAGCTCCCATTTTACCGTCTGGATAACGTCTGCATTTGGATAAAAAAAAATATGTCTGCCATTATTTTGCATAATCCAATATAAATATTATCGATTGATCTTTAAACACCCTTTGACAGCTTGTACAAACCTTTAAACATCCTAAAGTCATTCAGAGCCCACTGCTTAGGCGAGTCGCCTTGCAGCATGCTGAACAGCTTCCAGCGGTAGTAGACATGCGCCGGCGACTGGTTCTCGAACAGGAACCGGAAGTAGGGGTTGTTCATCTCCTTGTTCATGATGATCGCCTCGAACATCGGGCCCTCGCGGATCACGAATTCGACCATCCGGTGGATCAGCATTAGGATGTTTCTGTGGAACATTCATTCCTTAGAAGTGTTCGGCGGCAAATAGGCAATATGCGTGTCGTTCAAATATGGCAGATTTTTTCCGTTACTTAGATTATGGCAAATATTTGATAATCCAAAAACCACGTGCCTTATATTTTTCCATAATCTAACTAACGGACTAATAAAAATTACATATTTTAAACCAGTCGATATTCCAATTGCCGTTAAAATGTAACAAACCTTTCTGTAGGTACAACGACTTTTACTATCGACTGCGATAAGATCTGAAAAGAAAAAAAAAACAGTTGGTTACTTCAGCTTTTTACAAAATAAAATAATTTGATTCTAGAAGTGGTTGTAAAACGTAAAGTCTTCATGGTTTTATGGTTTTGTCTATGTAGCGCGTTTCATCAACACCATTTTGGATGACAGGGCGACGCGTATACCCGACCACTGGTTAAAATATTTACGTACAATTTCCGACCACCCTGTATATGTGACGTATGTAAAATAGTTTTGGAAATGACGTGAAGATAAAGCCGTACCTCTTCGTAAGCGTCGCGGTCTTCCGGGTCGCTCGGATAGTATTCGCCCGGCCGTACTCGAGGTATCTGTAAAAAGCAATTATTTTCATAAATGTTATAGCCAATGTGAATAATGCAGGCACTCTATACAATACCTAGTAAATGTATAGAATGCCGGGGTCGTTCAGGCAATGTATGATGATATTCAATGCTTAAAGATACCTACCTAGGCCTCCTCCTCTTTCTTCTTTTTATTAAACCTAAACTTATGCTGAAAGTAGCCACGGATCGTGAAATGGGCACGGTTGAAACTTGGCCCAGCCTAGCTTGCCTCCCTCGTAGTTCATTAAAGATGTGTGATTGTATGTGTGTCTGTGTAGCGTTTCATATGCTCTACTCACCAGCAGCAGCGGTAGGACGGGGTTGGAAATACGTAAAGTATGTTCACAAAAAAAAAGCGCGCTTAGTTAGGAAGCACCATAGAAATCTCGTCGCCCAGGGCGCTGGTAATGTCAAAACTGGCAATACTTACCCTTTTTGGGAGTACAACAGTAGCGTGAGTGAATCGAGTGGCTAGAAAATAGTGTGTAGGCTCCACTGACCCTCTGAGCGCGATGCCGGGGCGGCTGCGCGTTGAACGGCAGCCCCGAGGGCGGCGGCGGCTGGCTCGGCGTCTGCAGCGCGGGCGGGATGTAGATCGGCACCGGCGGGATCACCACCGCCTTGCCCCAGCCGAGCTTCATCTCGTAGCTCATTATCTCCTTGCCTGTCGACGGACCATAATAAGAAATATTAATCGTTGGCCACACGCTACACACGCGGAGCAATTGATTGCTCAGTTCCCTATGATATGAGACTGACATAGTCACCCTAAGTGACTAGTCCAATTACAAGAACTCTCAAGTGTGTCGGCTATTTTTTTATACATTTTTTTGATAATATACCAAAATATACTAAATTGAATAAGATACTAAAAATAATCTGAACAAAATTGTTTGGACAAATGATAACTCTGAAAATTATGGATTATGCCAGGTAAACTTTTCGCAAAAATAATACATACATACATACATATCGTCACGCCTCTTTCCCACAGGGGTAGGCAGCGACTACTTTGTTCCACTTGCTACGATCCTGACATACCTCTTTTGCAAAGATAATAATCGTCGAAAATTAATTACGCGAAATCTGTTAATCCAAATACGTTTCGGACAAAAAATTAGCGCGCGCTGATCTCTATTTTCATGCAATTTAATTTAAATAAAAACAAAAACTACTGTTTATTTTTATAATTATCAGTTAAATATTTCGACTTCGGCCTTGACTGCTAGGTTTTGCGTGCAAAAAAACTTACTGAAGATCCTAAAGATAATAAAAAATAAGACAATATTAGTGAGTCATAAGCCACAGCCTCGCCGGCTCACCGTTTATACAGCGCAGCGCGCGCTCGCCGTCTCGCCGCGACATAAACGCAACGAAACCGCAGTTGCGACCTCTCGCCTTCTCCTCGTCCGACCGAGGCCACATTATCTTGATGCTGGCCAGCGGCCCGTAGCGACCGAATATCTCCATCAACTGCTGCTCTGTTATCTAAAAAGAAGTTAAGGAAGTGAGAAGGACTTACGTCTCGGAGTTGGTGACCTGAAAAGACCCTGAATGAAACACAAAGATGCTTTACTACGTGGTTATGGCTAGACGTTCACGATAGCTTGAGCTAAAGGCCGGGCGCAGAGCACAGAGAAATTCACTGTGGTCCGTGACCGGTCTTTAGCTCTTGGGGATGGGTAAAAAACATGGTTTTTCTGAGCCCAATCCAATCCTTCAAACCAATCCAAAACTACTTTATCTGCGTTCCTACTATATGTTCAGACTCAATAAGAAAATGGCTTATACTAAGAAACCAGTATCCTGTGGTGGCATTACAAAATTCACTTTTATAAAACAGGTGATAGGAAAAGACAAATAATTTAAAATTAGAACACTCATATGGTGTCGGTTCTAGAATAACACCTCCCCATTTCTTCCGTGGATATCGTAAGAGGTGACTAAAGAAATAGGTTTATGTATACTCTAGGCGACAGGCTAGCAACCTGTCACTTTTATATTACTTCTTTCATCTGTTTTTAAACCTAAAATTATGCTATAAGTGGCTGCGAAGCGTGAAATAGTCATAATCATGGTTTCGTCTAATCACGTTTTGTGTGCTATGCCTACCCTATTTGGGAACATATGCGTGATTGTATGTAGAACACGGGAGCGCGGCAGGCGCGCGTGTCTGACGCATTCATTGCATTCACGTTGACTGTCATTTCAGCTATTCTTTGTATGTCATATCGACGGTTGAAAGGCAAAAATGACCAAGCGACATATTGGCAACTTTACAGTAGAGCGATTTAAAGTTTTTTTTTTC
>BHDV01018821.1:38307-72268 GCA_005406045.1 Adoxophyes honmai
AATTCGCTGATTCCAATGATATATATAACTCAATATCGCCCAAAATGTCGCTTGGTCATTTTTGCCTTTCAACCGTCGATATGTAGTACAAAATGTACAAATGCTATTTTTGAATATTTTGGATGTGGATTAAACTATAAATGCAACAGTCTCTAGTAATCTAAACCGTTAAAAGATAGAATATTGGGACGCGCCTAATTTACAAGTTCCTTTATCCACAGATTACCTTCGGGTTTAAGTTGCCGAGGTACAGGTTAGTGGTGTTGGGGTCTCCGGTGTCATAGGAGCCCACATCGGGCAGCATGTCGATGATGGGCTCTGCCCCCGGAGCGCCTCGCTCGCGCAGCACATTCTTGTACTTGTGCCGCTCTGAGCGCTCCTCCTGTATTCTGTGCAAAGATTTTTTTTACCACAAGGAAGGCAAAGACAATATGGAAAAGTTTACAGTCCTTGATGAGAAACTTGGCAAGATTATTTGTGGTGAGGTAAGTTCGTGCAACCAAACTTGCCAACACCACTTGTAACAATAAATATAACTTCCATGCTTAGAATTTGTGTGTATGAAAGTGGTAATGATTCAGAAGAACGGTGCACAAGGCCTTGCTGCCTGTGAACTGATAATTTCAGATATTATTGAGTTATCATAGAGACCAAATCTACTCAACTAAAAGTAAGTATTGATTGTGTGTAAACAGAAAAAAATTAAGGACTAAAAAAACAGCTCAACAGTTAAATCAAAGTAACCAAAACTTATACAAATTCAACTAAAATGGCTTACTGTCTCAGTTCTTCCTTGAACAACTCCAAATTGCTTTTCTTCTTGTCCTTGTTCTGTTTGGCGCGCAGCCGCGCCGACTGGTCGTTGCGCTGCGCGAGGCTGCGCACCACGTCCTCCGCAGTTGCGCTGCGCTTGTCATCAAACCGGGAGACTGGCTTGTACAGCTTGCCTCTCTCCGAAGTATCTTCCTCTGAACAAACCGTTTAATTTAGATAATCATTTGATGAGTGATGACCAAGTAGAGGAGTTTTTCATAGCAAAAATTGAATCTAAGTTTATCTACTCCTTCATAAGCGACACGCATCTCCATTACAAAAATTGCTTCAACATCACTTCAATATTTATACACATACAGTCACGCCTGTATTCCCAAATGGGGTAGGCAGAGCACACAAAACGATGACTATTTCACTTTTTGTAGCCACTTCTAGCATATATTTTTCAGGTATATTTACATAATTACATACATACATTACATAACGTCACGCCTCTTTCCCACCGGGGTAGGCAGAGACTACTTTGTTCCACTCGCTACGATCCTGACATACCTCTTTTGCTTCATCTATACTTTAGACCTTTAGGTACTTAAAAGATGGTATACAATCTTGACATGTCTTTTTATTGAAATACACAGTCTAAAAATGAAAATCGTTACACTATACAATTCAATTATGAAAGTAAATGATTTTTTCATACCTAAATTGTAAAATGTAAAGATTTTGATTTATAAAGTGTATGTTTAAATAAAAAGACACATCAAGATTGTTTACCAACTTTTAAGTACCAAAAGGTCTCTAGTATACATCATTAATCTCCTCATACATGCTCGTCGGTTTCGGGTACTCTTGACCTGACCTGTTTCTAAAACATCCATGATTTGGTCACAGAAAGTCCGTCTAGGTCTTCCCCTCCCACTGCACCCATCCACATTTCCCGTATAAATTTGTTTAGTCAGTTTTCTTTCATCCATCCTCTCTATATTTATGTTGTAAGAATATTTTTAAAGTAATTCCTGTCACATTAAAATGGTTAATGCTAAAAGAAAAACTATTAACAAATGGATAGAAAAACATCCCTTATAATAAAGATTTTTCGACAATATACTGGTCTATGTAAAATTAATATGAAGCAGCTCAAAAAATCTATATCCCATTTTATAGATTGCTGAAACACTCATAGATATTTGATAAAATTTTGTTCAATTCCTTTGATGTTTGACTTATGCTATGTGAAATTCAATTCCTTGGTGATGACATTTATTTTTACCAAAGCAGGCAACAAAAACTTACTTCTAGCTCCTGCATCATAGGTCCCAGCTTTCACCCAAACCTTGGAGGTAGTGCTGGGTGCCTCTTGGAATGTCTCCACAAACTCTTTGAATACCTGCCAAAAAAAAGGGAACTTCTCATGCTCATGAACTAGGTACCTGGAAAATATGGAATGTTTTTTTTTTCTCAGATACTAAAATGGCATTGCCAGTGTTGCCTGTTTTTTGCAATTCTGAAATAGTGCTGTACCTTTACTATCAAAAGTTAATGATAGATTTTTAGTAACATATTTTGTATGTAAGTTATCCCACAAATGAATCTAAAAAACATTGCTATTTGGTTGACTATAATAAGCACATTTTTTCCTATACAACATAGGCAAACAACTTGTATCTAGATCCAGGGTACAAACATGGTAGATGGTTTGAGAACACTACTAAACAATAGATTGTGGTATGACTATTTGTGAATTTGACATTTGAACTTGTCAATTCAGTATCAATGATTAAAAAATTTAACATGCAAAAAGCAACACTATTTTTCTATGTATTATATTTGACAAGGCTCATAGAAATTTAGGAAACTAACTCATCAAAATGTCTCATTACTGCAATAACACCAACAACACTACTGAAAACTGGTATCAGCTGGAGACCACAGCATAGTATCTCAATAGAATTTCAAGTACATTGTAATATCACTGAGATATTTATTGTTAAATGTGTCTTGTTTATTCCAGAAGAGTTTGCTATTAGTGTACTTAGTGGTTTTTTTAGAAACAAGCTTTGATTTGCTCCTGCTAGTGACACAAACTTACGTGGGCAGCAGCTTCTTCTTCTTCCTTCTTTCTCAATTCCTCTAATTCCTTCTTGGATAAGTTTCTGGCTCCCATTGAGCCCACGGAGAAAGCTTGTAGCTTTTGTTCAGGTATTTTCTACAAACAATCACGAAACAATTTTTTTGAACTGTATTTTTATCACATCAAAAATATTAATAACTATGTATAAACAACTAACCTTCATTATCACATTTGAAGCTTGAACAGCGTAAATAAATTCCTATTCTTTTATAGATTTCCTGCTAATCTAGCCGACCTAAAATACCTTGGAAAGAAAACAAATCGCCATTCTAACCTCAACATTAGCAGTCACTCACAGTGTCACAGTCACACTCACATCAACTAGCGTTCCGTTACTCGTAAATGAACGACTTTATGAATATTAAAACGGTAACAAAAACAAAATAATTATTTTATTTTAGACATTGATATCATTCAGCATATTTTAGTACAAAACTCTTTTTTTAAAATCGTGTTAAGTAATACACCGAACAGTGTACTCAGATTAAACAAATTAACAAATGTTTGCGTGAAAAGGATTAGCAAAAGAGATGGGGGGGGGGGGCCGAATGAATGCGGAATACCGCGACCGCGAGTTTGAAATTTTTGTTTGAAATTGGTATGGCGATTCAATTAACTTCAAGTGCCTCTCCAACTGATGAAGGTTAGCTACCAACTTTTGGAATTCATGTATATCCTTCCTTAGCGAGGTGAATCAAACAAATACTTATTACTCATTGTTATAGTCTTATAATTTTCTCAATGCAAACGGTATCGCCTTGGGTTTGCTTAAAAATGTGTAAGAATTTGACCGTTACATTATTTAATTATATATGAAACGGAATATAGATTAGCAATACTTAATAGTAATTAATTATTGTACCGTTTCCAGCGTTTCCTCATAGTTTCACGGATTAGACTGGCATGACTTCATTACTTACTTCATATCTTAACTTAAAGATAGCGTTTTGGACAGTGTCATCTGCAGAAAAGGTAAGTAGGTACTTCTGTTAAAGATTATTGTTATTAGGCATCAATCTTGATGTTGAATAGTGTACTAACATGTTACTGTATGTCTCAAGACAGGGGGTTAGATGATTTTCCCAAAATCGTAATTTCCCAGTAGCGAAATTTCTATTAGCATTTTTTCCCAAATGACTTTTTAACCAGTTTCGTTACCCAGAAACGTAGGTAGGTTTAGGTTATGTTAAGTTTTCATCGGCCCGGAGGGCCAAAATAACGTAGGAATAGGAGCTCCGCGTGAGCGAAGCTCCGTCGACACTGTTTCTGTGTCGATTCTAACTGGGAAAAAATGCTACTTTAAAAATAAGCTTTAGTAAAAAACGATTTTGGGAAAATAATCGCCATACTCCATCATACGATCCTATTTATGCGGACATTCTCATACCCATATACATACGTATTCCCAAACGGTATCAGGATAGAATAACACCTCTTCATTTCTTCCGTGGATGTTGTACCTAAGAGGCGACTGTGGAAATAGGTTTAGGTACCTAAGGCGACAGGCTAGCATCCTGTCACTATTCTACCTCTTCCATCTTTGCAAACCTAGAACTATGCTATACGTTGTCGGTTTAGGTAGTTAAATCAATGTAAACAATCTTGACGTGTCTTTTTATTTAAACGTACACTTTATAAATCGAAATCTTTACATTTTACAATTTTGATATGAAAAAATCATTTACTTTCATGATTGAATTGTACAGTGTAACGATTTTCATTTTTAGACTGTGTATTTCAATAAAAAGACATGTCAAGATTGTTTATATTGTTTTAACTACCTAAACCGACAACGTATAGAAGTGGGTGCAAAGCGTGATACAGTCATAAAAGTCATAATCATGGTTTCCTCTGTCACGTTTCGTGTGCTCTACCTACCCCATTTGGGAACACAGGCGTGATTGTATGTATGTATGTATGATAGGCAGAGCACACAAAATGTGACATAGTCAAAATCACGACAACTTCACGCTTTGGAGCCATTTTTAGCATATAGACCTCGCGTTCAAAAATGTTTAATCTTGAGGCGACGTATTCCATGAACTTTCGACAAATTTATTGCAAAAAAACAGTTATTTTGCTACTAAATAAAATAATTTCCTCTTGACGATAGTTCCTTAACTTCCGTGATGCTTGAAGGTGATGGTAAATTAGTAGGACAGGGAAAATGTAAAACCACACTTATATTGGTTAAATATTTATTGAAAAAAGTATACATCAAAAAGTTTTCGATGTAAAATTAAAAAATAATGTGTTGGTAGTGCGATTTACTAATAATGTTTCTTGCAAAGGAATTCGTATTTTATATTTTTTTGTGATTTAGGATGGAATTTAAATCTTATGACAGTAGTGTTAAGATTTCACTTTCACAAACTCTTAAGATGGCATTTTATAACATGTAACATCACATTTAAAAAGGATAAATAATACTATGATTTATGGTAGTGAGTATATTTTACAGCCAAGTGGTATATTGAACTAGAACTCATTTAATGAAGGTTATCTTGTAAAAGATAAATAAGAATATAATGGCGCGACGACAACAGATAAATTGGGTGCATTTTCCAATCCACTAAAAGTTCAATCAAGTATTAAAAGTATAATTAATAATGCATTCGGCTTTTGGAGCACTAAACACCTCAATTATTGTTCTTTTGGCTAAATTAGGTGTTCGAGACGGAAAACTGCGCTACACTCTATTTCTCAAGATAGACATATAAACATATCTCTCATACGCTTTACAACTACATCCAAGTGGCTACTTGTACTTGATACTCCAGCCAAATAGGATTCAGTAACTACCTTTTGGCTGTAAATCCACTTAACTCCTGCTGTTTCAACATTTACGTATACAAAAACATTTTAATACTTACATTAAAATACATAAATAATACAACTTTGTAGCAACAAAAAAATAAACGTTTAAAGTAATAATGCATTGATAGTTCGCAAAATAATTTACTTAATGTAATTTTTTCCTGGGGAATTATTTAATGGGGGATGAGTTTTTCGGTGTAGCAGCCTAGAACGAACGAACCAACCCATTTACTGTTTATTACAAACCACGTAAAAATAATTAAATTCCTAGTTAAACATAATGTTTGTATTTGACTTAGTGCAAAGTATCAAGATCCTTTGTGCGCGGTAAAATGGCCTTGGCTTACACTAGATTTATTCTCGCTGTCATTTCTGCAACTTTAAAACCATCAAATATGTACAAACTGAAGAATATACACGATATTGGTTGCTCAATTGGAAACATACAGCCATAGTTAAAAGCGTGCATTACAAAGCTTTAGTACGCAAGAAAACATGCCACGTAATTTACACAACTATTTGTACAGCGAAACAAATGTACATTGACACAACAAATATATTTATTATGTATAAGATTGCAGTGTCCCTTTGTCTAGTTGGTTAGATGAGCCTAAGAAATGCAAAATTACAAGTTGATCTAGAATAAAAATCACCTTAACCTTTTGTTTGTGGGGCTTTTCCATAATTTTGCGTACATTGAAAGCGGTGTTACATTTGTGAGTTCAATCCGCTTGCGATTTCATTAATATCATAATAGGTCCCGAAGGATGCATTTTTTCCATCACTTTCTGTGTGACATAATGGAATACCAGACTGAGCCAACCTGTTGATCGGACCCTGGGTGGCTCAAGGATTAAGTAGCACTCAGAATGTTAACGAAACCGCGAACGGACTGTAATTCCAACACACCACGCCGAACTCTAGTCCTGCATAACACGACTAACAATTAAATGAAAAACATTAGATATGTAGCTACTTTAGGGCATCAGTGAACTGGACATACAGTCAACAAATATTAAACATCTCTAATGATTCATTATAATTCATCTAAAGAATTTAAATTCTGTCTCGAAGGCCACAGGCAGAGAATTGTCTAGACCCCATCGCGCCGGGCCTACCCTCGCGACTAGTATAGTTAACACCGACTACCTACGCGACTATAGCGGCCGAGGGCGGTGCAACCGAAGCTTCGTAAAGCCTCACACCCCGCTTACTCGACCAATAATCCCAGTATATTTCGTAGTATTTAATTCCAACATCAACAATAAGGAAATATTTACTTACAGCACTACGAACAGAAATTAAATACATTACAGTGGTAAAAACTATTTTTAAACTATTAAATGCATATTACCAACATATTGTACTATTCAAATAAATCGATGGCCGATCACGCTATGTAAGAAAAAGAAAGTTGTACTCGCATATTTTGATCAATAAAAAACTATTAAAATAAATTTTCACGTACAATATACATCGAATACGATATAAAATTCTCCATTACATTAGTTGAATTGTGAATAGTCAAATCCTCTCGATACATTATACACTGTACATTGATAGAGAATGTCCTCGGACAGATCGCCTCACAGCCGCTTTCCGTGATCGCTAACAGGCTCGCTTTATGCTTTCGAATCGTCTCGAGCGTGAGTGTAAAATTCATTAACACTGGGCAACTCGGCTCTTAAATCTAGCATTTAGCGGGAGTAGGACTTTGGCAGTGGGATGGTGGTGACGTGGCGATGGCGGCGCGCGCGAGTTCAGGCGTCCGTGTCGGCGCCCTTCAGCCGCAGCCGCGCGAAATCCTCGAATATAATATCGTCGTCTTGCTCTTGACCGTTCTCGTCACTGTAAGAGAAAAGGATCGACGTTTTCGACATTAGAAGGTTGGACAATCAACTATTTTTCAAACTCTGGTTGCCATGGCGAAGTCTCCTGTGGCGCCCAATAAATTTGAGATTTTTGGGGGTAGAGACTCATTAACAGTTTACAAACACGTCTTTCTTACATCTCCTGAGCATAAAACAATCTCTATCTAAGTTAAATTACGGGACCGAATAACAACACAGGCAGGTTGATAATTCCAAGTATAAAACAAAAGCAGATTGCAACCCCACAATCTTTCAAATAAAGCAGTAAAACGGTCACTAATCTTGTTCTCTAAACACAACGCCTCACGATTCTAAAGAGCGATGAGAGAAGCTTTCTCCCCAAACAGTTTACCCTAGTCGCCACTTAAATTATCCAATCAGATCTATAACCTTAGCACGGCAACACACTCTAGCCGCGTCGCGCGCGGGATAGTCTACCAGTCATTTTCTGACGTCTCTAATTAATTAGACAGTGAGGGCTATAGACGGTCTCTACTCGCGCCTTGCTGTGGAGGCGGCTGTTCTTTTGATATTTATTAAAACTGCAGGTACTGACGGTTGAGGGTCGAGCTGTATCAGGTCGTGGTCGACGTTGGGCGAGGGCTCGGCCAGCAGCCGCGGGGGCTCCTCCTCGGGCTTCGGGTGCATCAGGATGAACGGCAGCTCGGCGGACAGATCACTGGAACGAGATACAAGTGTCAGGTAAGAAACTGTTACAGCAGATCACACATGTACAGTCAAGGAAATTGATTACTGTGCCACTTTGTACCTTTTCACAAGAAATGTCACTGTGACATACCATACTTTCTACCAATCAAAGCCATAATGAAACTCACTATGAAAAGGTTCAAAGTGGCACAGGTATCAATTTCCTTGACTGTACCTATCACGCCTGTATTCTCAAATGGGTTAGGGAGACGCAACGATACAAAGCCAATACGTTTTGTAGCGACTTTTAGTATAATTTTAGGTAGAAGAGATATCATAGTGACAGGTAGCTAGCCTGTCGCCTTTAGCATACCTAAACCATATTTCATTGAGTCGCCTCTTGCGACATCCACGGAAGATATGTATTCTAAATCTGACAAAATGTGATCTCGAATGTGAAGAGTGCTGAGATCGCTAGAATATGGCAGGAATTTTATCACTTCTGTATACGTCATACGGGTTTTCTTTCTTTAGTATGTCTAAACGAACGCGGAAGCTCTAGCTATTGTAAAAAGGATCCTTCAGGTTACAAAATTTCGTAGAATTTTCCTTATCTGAAAAACACTCAAACATCAACATAGGTGGAAACGTTTAAAAAACTCACCCGCCCAGAGGTCCCAGACATAACTTGACTTTCACCTTATACTGCACAATGATGCCCAGATTCTCGCGTTGTGCCGGATCAGCAATTCTGGAAAACGGACAAATCGTTGTTCAAACCATCAACAAAACAACCTCAAACCGTAAAGATCATCGACTGTGACACTAACAGTGTGCTTGAAGCCAGATTTGTGTCTTCGTGCTTGAGTTGTCCGTCTAGAGCCAGCCCCCACTTGTCCTTGTTGTTGGCCAAGAGAGGCGTCAGCGTGAACACCTTGCTCAGCGTGAACCCTGGCCCGACAGGACAGCCTTCCCTGCGGATAAGAATAACTCCTTAACGTAAACTATCTAACGATGCTAAGGTATACCCAATTACACAGCAGCAAAAGATTTGGCCCAGACTTGCAAAGAAAATTACCTACTTTTCATACATGGGCCACGTTTTAGTCACCATTTTTTTACACCTGTACGCCTTTACCACACATTTGTACATACTTAATCAAATACACGACCAAAAAACTAGATACATCATTTCGAACTGTCAGATGTTATATTTAATGTAAGAGTAAAGTCGATTTGTTACGTGTCTACAAACAGTACCAATTTTAAGCTAATATTATGAAATTGAAAAGTATTTTGCTTCTAATCGATCGTGTGTGCGGTGTGAATACCACTAAAATAATACATAATAATAACTTATATTTATATATAATCTACCTACTTTGCCTGATGTAAAATGGAGTGAATATATCCCAAAGATCTTCTGTTGTAGTAAGCTATAGTCTAGGAAAAATAAATTATTAACAAATAAGAATACTATTAGTCTAGAGGGGAAGATATCTCACACCAAACCAGGGAAAATGTATTTGTGTGCTACCTCTAAAAGCCCCTTAGGTACTTTGGGTTTTCAAAATAAACATTCTTGGATAGTATGATTTCACGTTAACAATATCAGAGGATATAAAAGCTCTCAAACTGGATAACTAGTTTAGATGTTAGTGAATGAACTAGGAAATATCATAATAGTGATTTCAATAACGTATGTACAGTTTAAAAATAAAATCTTCTGTTGCACATGCAATGTAAAACGCAAACTCAAACTTACAGGGACTCAATTTTTAAGTTCTTATCAGACATCCCATAAAATGGGAATTTAAACTTTTTCTTCACCTTCGGTTTTGGTTGCCTGAATCAGAAATAAATAGTCAAAATGTGTTTTATTAAAACATTAGGCGGTCAAAGTTTTGCACTTCAGCGATCTGAACAAAGTTCAGATCAAATCTCCAAGCAACGCTGCCATAGCCAAAGGGATCGGAAAGCTTTAAGCAATAAGTGATGTATTTCCGTTAATTTTGAATAGTGTTCCTTAATAATTTAAGGATTTCATTTGGCAAGTAATATTAGTCTTAAGCCCAATATTCACTGTTTCTTTGAACTGTCCTCAGACTTATATATATCAGACGGAACATAAATATCGAATTCATAAGAGTGAATATTGCGCCTAAAACCCCACCAGTTTTAAATATTCTACAATGTTCGAATGCACTCACTCGCTCTCCGCTTCCGCGACGGTGCACTTGTACTGAGCGGTGGAGAACAGGCAAATGTCCGCGAACTGACGCACCGACACCTTGATGCGTTTCACTGACCGGTTCGAATTGTTCGCTATGTGCACGTTTACCGCTATATTCTCACCGTGATGGTACAACTCCTGGAAGATTGTTAAATATCTTTCTTATAAGATTCGAGGATAGTGTAGTTGGTAGTCAGTGATCGTAAATTTTTTAGCCATTTCGGTGCAATAGTTGAAATAAAAGAACGTTAAATATTTTCTAGAGAGATGATTAAGGTTAGTTGTTAACTATTCCAGCTAGAATAGAGTATGCAGATGCTTTTAACATAAAAATGCTGCACCAAGATTACTAAAAAGTTTGCAACGGTACACAGAGTGTCAGAAAACAAAATCTATGTTACCTTATCGAGTGACGCTTCTAAGTAAAGCTTGTTTGGACTCATCATGAACTCTTTGGATACTTCGACCGATGGCTGCTCTCCCTGCTTGCTCGGTGCGTACATTATCTTCCTAATAGCTAGTCGAACTGAATTCCTGTAAATAAATAAAAAATAAAATCAGTACAGACTTGTCGGAGAATTGGTTGGTCTACGCTACGCACAATCAGATTTTGACTATAAATTATTACTTTGAAATGAAAAAAAAAACATCCATATCTTTTCCTGTATGCTTAGCACGGTCCTCGCTGAGCCCACTGACTTACATAAGTAGGTATATAAAATGTCAGCTCAATCAATATGCAGGAAGTGGATCTTTCAATTGCAACCATTGATTACAAAGAAACAAACAAACATCGGGACATGGGAGACTAAATAAAAGCTTGTAATAAAGGGACTGCCATATTTCAGCAGAGTGGAGTCCGTACGTTTAGGATAAATAGTAACGTATTCCCAAGGTTACAACAACAGAGGTCGAAGATCCGAGTCCCGGTAAAGAAGGGCGCGCCTTCGGGCAAACGTTTGCATACAAATATTGTCTCAGAGCGTAATTTAACCGACGCAAGCTCCATTCTTTTTCGGTATTAAATAAGCCCATATTTACTTCCCTTCCCGTCTAATGTTAATCAATCATGCATGAAAATAGCGATCGTACAACGAACATTGTTTATGCACGTGCTAAGAGCATCTCTAGTAAGCTCGACTTCTTACGTCAAGGTAAATTTGATTTAATTAACAAAGAACATCGCGACTTGGAAAGAAATCTTGGCTGAAGGTTAGCTTTTGAGGAATAATCATTTAAAATTGAGAAACATTCCACATTTACTTCGGATATGAACAAGGGTCTTAAAAACAAAAATATTAGAATGTGTATACTTTGATATCAAGTAGCATTCCACTGTTAGATAAGATCTCACCTTTTGTGCGGCTTATCATCTTGAGAGTCAGCCACGAAGGCTTTAAGCTCGTAATCGACTCCGCATGGTTTGCCGGTGTCACCCGGCGCAGGCTATTGGACAAACATAATAAACATTTTGTTGACTCACGGATTAAATAATAAAAAATAAGATCAACTTTTATTGTAGCATTACGGCGTGACGACTCGTCAGCTCGAAGTAATTTTAGTTTTAGTGCATATTTTGCAATGATAGTCTATTGATGATGAAGGGCAGACCTGCAGTGTGACGGAGGCGGGGCAGTGCGGAGGTAGTTCGAAGTAGAACGGGTGCGCCGCTGGACCCAGCTTACGGACCAAACGCTCCTGAAGACGCGTCAATGGCCGCTTCAGCGTACCCGTCGCCGGGTATATCTACAAATATAATAACGCGCTTACTAAAAATCCACCATATACCATTGTATCTCATTATGAGATGTCTCTATACAAAAGAGTTAACTAGCACTCGTTTCTCAATTACCTGTTCCGCAGCAAGATACAGGTCCTTCCTAAAGGTGAGCCCGAGGACGTCGAGGTCCTCGCGCCCGTACCTGAAAGCTGCCAGCACATGCCCGAACACCTTCCTATCCTTAACATACTCCGGATCGATAAGGACCACGCCGTCTGGAATTACAAACGCGACCTTATATTACCTTCTAACATGATTGAAGATATTTTACACGTCAAAGCTGGAAAATGAAGTTTTTGGTAATCGGAAAAGAGTCTATTGGGTAGTCGAGTTAGTTATAAGCCTTTGTTTTCAAGAAGCAGGGCCTAAATATAGACGTTCCACCTGGGAGTAAGTAGGAATTAACTCTTTGCAAAGATTGAACTCTTTAACTGATACAAATAAGCAAAGGTTAAATTGTGCGGGTAGTAAACGGAGACATACCAATCGGGTCTACATGTGAGATGTGGTCTACGAAGTCTCTCTTTCCTAAGTATACTGTTATCTGAAAAGGAAACAAATGCATTGTTTTACCTAAATACAAGATTTATCATGCTGTTTTGGTTCGAACGGAATAGATGTTTACCGGAGAAGGGCAAAACGATTGATAGATAAATAGTTAAGCGTGGATACCTTGCCATTTGGCGAGCTTTTCTTGAAGACCCTCGTAGCCTGCCGTTGTTTGTTGCTGCCGGCGTCGTCCATTCTGCCACCGCGGCCTCCGTAACACTAATAAGCAACACAATTTCTAGGTTAAGGTTATACCGTTTTAACAAATGATAATTTATAAATTAAAAAATTCCCAAATTTTATGGAAGTCAAATTTGTATAGAGAGTGGCTTACGTGGACCCTCGCGAGGCTCCAGGGTGTGCGCCACCGCTACAAACTACTGCTCTGCCTCGCCGCCCTGAAACAAAAGAAAATCGTATCGTTTAATAACAATCACAATTCAATCAAACCATCAGGTTATTCGTTTAAAAGTAAAAGTATTAGTATCTATGGGACAGCAATTGAAGAATACCGATTCAAAATAGGATTAAAGTGAAAACCATCCAACCATTTGTAACAGTCTGATGTTTCAGTGGCCCAAATCCAGTTCCAGACAGCTGAAAGCTAAGCTAACATGACGTCTAGAACGGCAAATACATAAACATTACGTTTATATTCCCAAACGGGTTAGGCAGAACACGAAATGTTACATAATCAAAAATCATGACTATTTCTATTACTATCCAGGACGGGTCTACATTAATTCCGTAGAGCCAGTCCGCTTTTGGAATAATTTAACATAACAGACTTAGAATCCCTCGTATATCCACTAGAGAACACGTCAAAGCTAAATTAACCTGAATTGAGGGAAACAGGTACAATTTTGCATGTGAGATCTTATTGGGGACTCCGGATTTTCATACAAGGTGTGATGAATATAAATAACTCTTACTTCTAGATTTTTCTTCGTTCAATCTCACTGTTGCCAATAAACGGCAAAGATTCCGACACCTATGCCAGGAACGTTCGCGATAATAATCTCGTATCGCAATCGGATGCCGCGCTACGCTGAGCGTCACTGATTGCGTTAAGGGAACGGAGGTTGCATGCCATATTATTCGCGGGCTCAGGTAATCATTTTATGCAGATATGTACGGATGCCTCTTCCGAATTTCTGAACATCTCAGTTTCGTATTATTGTTATATTATTCCCTCAATTCTATGTTCCGAAGGTAAATCAATAATCGTTCTACAGTCTACCTAAGAAAATAAAACGGTGACCACAAGTATTTGGTTTCGCTATCGGATTTTATTTTAACCCGATCTGTGGTAATAGGTAATAACAACAGCGCTCAGGGTTATAGGTGCCTTTATGTAATTCTAGAACTCGGAAAGCGACACGTGTCCTAGATTTCTTTAACAGGTTTGGCATAAATCCTCCCGTCCCGTGTAATAATCTATGTTGATACTGTAGTGTTGTTGGATTTGTAAAAAAAAAACTTATTTCATTTACTAACACTCTAAATTGCCTTTCCGTGTAGCTTCCTCACTGAAATAATTGAAAAGCAAATTAGGTAAACAGGTCAGCTTGATTTCGCTCCTGCATATTTAATACCGTCGCATGAACTCAAACACGAAAAAGTTTTTTAAAACCTGAAAGCAAATTCCGGCGGACAGACTAATTTATTAATTTGAATACTCTGCTCTGGATAAATTAGCATTGTTACAAGGTACTACCGTGGAATGGTATCAGCTGTCGGAGATTATCCATGTTCAATTGTAGACTGCTTTGGTGGGATTAAAAGCGATATAAGCTCAAATATATCACACAAAATTACCTCACGGTCTTTGTTGGGGAGCAATTGACGTGCAATTTGACGTGGGTGGCAATGGATGGCCCAAAAATCCATGACAGAATAATATATGGAATCGGTCACTGTCGTTTAGGCGCTGCGCAAACGACAGACTTTTGTGCGATCGAGTCTGCGGAGCAATAAAATCTCTGAATGGCGCGCAGACAGTTCCCATTCAGAATTTTTATTGCTCCGCAGACTCGATCGCACAAAAGTTTGTCGTCTGCGCAGCGCCTTATTATAGGTAGGTAAGGGAGAATTTTAAAGGGAGCATAAACAGAGCGAAATTACCTACCTTCCAGTTTCGTTTTGATAACAACAGGGAAATTAAATTAGAACATCCGTCTTCAGATCAAAGCATCGAGATGATTCTCATCTCGCCGTACTAAGAACAAATTCAATTATCTTGCCCTTGTTTTGGACAAAACATTGACACAGGTATGTTTAAATACAATATAAAATAGGGTAACTTATTTTTGGCCAGATATAGGTATATATCCAATTTTATTTCAAAGATAGCTTGGATAAACGATCGTGTCTGAAAAGTTTCACAAGTTGATTTTCCTCTAATTGAAAAGATAGCATCGACACGCCATGATTACTTGAGAAGTTGAGCCGTTTCTCATTTACACGACCACCCATTTTCGTCAGAAACGCTCTGAATTCTTTTTTGAATTTCTAAATTCATCGATCAACTGATGAAACTGACAGAAAACTTTATAATGTCGAAACTGAGTAACGTCGACGCGCACGTATAATAAGTAGACATAACCCAATCTCCGAATATTATGCAGATTATTATACTGTAAAACCCATTGTTTACTCTGTCAAACAGGAAACTTTCTCCAACAGTGAAGAATAATGACATTATAAATATAAATTAGTTGTTCCAACGTTTTGGCATGTTTACTCAGCAAACTCCCCTAATATAGAAGTTTTAATACCTACGAAATGAGGATGGATCTACAAGTGCGACTCGATTTGGGGTCCCGACAAGGCCGCCCCGATCGCTCGAGTGCTAAGTTATGACAGCTCTATCTACAAATAGTTTCCCTGCTAGTTTCCACACGCCTTTTCCATTAACAAGTAGGTACGTTTCCATAATCGACGCATTTAATATCTTAGGTACACACAAAATCCATTTATACAGAAATGAAATTTAATATTCAGTTGGAAGAATCACTTTGGCCCGGTCCTTGAGCAAGTTTAGAGTATCATCGACGTTTTTCTGGAATATAAATTGTACTTCATACCTACCTACTGTGACTAGTTAATTTCCAAAGGAATCAATTTCGCTTTAGCGGTTGATTGCTTGTAGTTTTTGGGTAAACAATAAAACGTAATCAAAATGTGATAACCAATATCAAAACACTTAAGTCATCTATCACGGATATCCATCTCAATATGGCAGTGACCTCGACGTGGGGTTCCTCTAAGACATTATTCGTGGAAGAGTGTCTCCATCCATCACGGCCGGGGGGACGGAACAGGTGTGGGGCTTCGCGGGAGGTGCTTCGAGCCCGGCGGGGTGTTTACAATAAACAACGCTTCCTCTTGTAGCGAAACAAAGCCTCCGTCGCCGGCCTCCGTAACCGGCGCGTAATTACTCCAATACCCGATAGAAATACCGCGAGAACTGTGATGGACCACCCCCTAGCTCTAGTTTATGTCAATATTGATTCCGGGAAGGAAGCCTACAATAACGTGATATTAACTTTCAGTAACAACATTTATATTAACCTCGATGGGCTTCGATTTTCGTTGTTATCCCTTGATTGAATTCGTCGAGGATCGCAAGTCATCGTTATGAGTGGGGATGGCTCGATGCTCTCGATAAACTTTCATGGCAGAGAGATAAAAACGTTCATCGCAATTGATTGATTTCGCCAATAAAAATAAACAAGCCCAGTCCAACTAATTTCGCGGTTTCGTGATAATATCGATACGGGGGTTGCATTATATTCTCTTGTTCACTTTCACGCTTTTGTACCTTCTGGATCATTAATTTGACATCCATTCAATGTGTACAAATTTAATTGTAAATCCAAACACTGAAAATCCTGACGTCTGCAAAAGAAAAGTCGAGCCGCTTTAAATTTTTACACTGATGGCAGTGGTAGGTACGCGGTGCACCGCCAATGTTTCACGTAAACCTTTTGAGAACCGGTGCTTTTTTCTTACTTTAATGACTAACAGAAAGCAGAGACATAATTTGCGTTGGAAAAGGCTTACGAGTATAAAAGCAAAGGGGCAAAGGGCACGTGTTGTGCCAGCAAGCGAGGCGGGTCTATTGAGGCAGTCAAGTGGGTGAGAGGGCCTCGAGCCGGCGGTAACGAGCACGTTGCGACGATCACGTGTCTGCGCTCACAACTGAGCATTTGCTAATGTCGTGTAACGCTTTGAAGCAACAACAGTGGACCTTTTCTGTGAACATTCATACTTGGCTTGTGGTTTGATTTTCTTTCTTAGCCGCCATTTTACATCACTTCGAAGAGCAATCACAATATTGGACCTTAAAACTAGCAATCGCTGGGTGCCCCTTTAACGGCACGACCAAATACCCATTTTACCAACGGTTTAACTTTACCTGTAGTAAGCCAAACTATCAACAGATTGGATATTAGGATCGGCTTTAAAAGAATCACAAACACGTTTTTTTGCAACTGCTTGTGTTTATTTTGTGTATAGACAAACAACGGCTAATGTATTGTTAGTAGAGCAAACTATGATTTGTGTTTATATCGTTTTAAAATATGATTTTAACGTTTGAACTTCTAAGAATTGTAAAAAAAATCTAGATTTTTTGCATGACTGTTTCACGTTTTCTATCCACTTTAGCACAATTAAATAGATCTATTCAATTTAACAGTCATGGTTTTGTCTATGTAAAGGTTTTGCGTGCTCTGCCTACCACATTTGGGAATACAGGCGTGATGTTTATGTTATGTTATACATACGGATAAGACTCTGCGTAAGCATAGCCCGTGCCATTTTGAAGTTATCGTTTTAAATTATGTAAACTACCCATTATTTATCACTATCATTAAAATTATTACAACAATGCCAATCACGTTCAAATAATCACAATTTTAATTATGTAAATAAACTAGCGTATTCGATAAGGCCACTGTGAGAGACAAATAGCGTAGAACAAATGAGTGAGTATGTAATAACAATAATCTTACTGGGCGTATAGTTACGGGGAAATACAAATACATACCTACTCTAATAGCGAGATCTCTCTCCAGGCAGATGTTACGCCTGGGGTCCGAAATCACGGAAATCAGACAAATTGTATTTATACAACTGAACGTCAAAACTTTTTTAGCGCCATGTAGGATACCATTTTACAGTTGAGAATGCAGATATGGCGATACAACTCGGCCCCCATTTCAACTGTCTCTATTCTGGGCTATTTGTTTAATGCAAAAATTGCCGAATATTCAGAGTTATTTAGTTATCTAATAGTTATACAGGATATCTATCAAGTGATCGAAAACGACACCAAAATCTGTGACCAGATAAATAATGCGGTTGAAGCACTTGAATAATCGCTCTACTAAGCTATTGTACAACATGCCTGTACAGCGTAACACCTTTAGCGATCATCCCAAGCCCTAAGCCACTTAGCCAGAGCACTTTATCAACCTAGATCGCGACGCCTAACTCATTAAGGCAACTTCACCAGGGTTGGATTCAGGCTCTCAGAAAATTATTATTTGGGAGTTGGAACTTGTACTATTTGTAGAGTTGTGTTGGGTTTAGAATAGACTAAGGAAATAGGTTATATTTTAGGTGACAGGCGCTAGCCTAGCCCAGGCACCATAGTGATTCTGAACATAAAACCTAAAAATATGCTAGAAGTGGTTATGGCTACGGAATGTGAAATAGTAGAAATTAAACAGAAATTAACAAAAAAAAGGTAGAAATTAGATGGAAAAATCGCTGTTTTGACGATTGCTTGAGTAGGTATAGCAACTTATTTTCTGGCACATTTTAGCTGCTTTTGGCCGTCGTTTGCGGTTTTTCGTCTGTATACCTATGGTAATAGTCGACTTGAAACTTAAATTATTGTATTTTTGCGTAGTATATTGACCACACTTACAAACCACAAAAACAAATATGTACTATAATAATAATACTACATAATTCAACCCTGAGTTTCGCTGCCTTGGTCGGGTACACTCAGTGTCACAATTCTGACGTTCTATACAAGCAAACCATTTTAGTTGTTACGAAGTTTTATGAATATTCAACAGAAGAGACGTTTCAGTTTTTTAACTGTCTGGAAGCTTATATGTAAATGAGTATATTTCTGCGTTGTTCACCGGTTATACCTATTGTATTTCGCGCCGAGAATAATGTAATGATAAATTTTGTAGCGGAAACTGCGTCCGTATCATCATATTCGGTCGAGTAGGTACAAAATATATGGCCATGAACAGAAAATGTTTTTTTTTGTTGAATACAAAGTTGCGGCCTCTCACTAGCTTTAAAGCCAAATTGGCCGAGTAGTGAATTAGACGTTTGAAGTTTGTCAAAAAAATTGTTCATAAATTAAAATTTAACAAAAACAAAACCACGATCGCTTGCTCTGTGTAACAAAAATTACCTCTTCAAAATATATAGGTAATCATTGCACAGAGAAATATATTAAGTTTTGTTTTAATTAAAGCCCTTAACTTTAGATTAAGGATCGCACCTTTTCTCTCTAACTTTACCTGCCTATCTACTTTAACCTATTTCCTTAGTCACTACATATCTACGAAGAAATCAAGAGGTTATATTCTAATCCGGACACCAAAAGGGGGAAAAAAAGATGTGATAGTTAGTAAGCGCTATGCAAATTAGTTTAGAAGAGTAGTCGTCTCGACTGGGGGGTCGAGGGCGGGCCAGGAGATGCAAGACGTTCCAGACATTGCAACTGACGTTGCACTTGCATTAGGAGCCGGACTAAAAATAGGGCACAACACGTATTTACATAAACATCAAGATTTACACAAATAGCGCAATTTTAGGTTAGGTTAATTTTAGGTTTTTGTGTGGTGTCGTAAGAGACTACTATTGAAACAGGTTTAGATTGTTTTAAACGACAGGCAAGCAACCTATCACTATTATACCTCTTTCGTCTGTATTTAAACCTAAAATTATAATGGACATGGCTACGTTAACGTTTTGTATGCTTTGCCTACTCCGTTTGGAAACACGTGATTGTCTGTTATGATAAAAGGTTCATAACAGTGACAGGTAGCCTCTCGCCAAAAGCATACCTACACCCATATCCTTAGTAGCCTATTACGACATCCACAGAAGAAATAGATAGGTGTAATTGTAAACAAGTCACCACGACAGGGACAGTAAGCAATTAGCTAGGGCACAATTCGGAAGCAATGCCTTGCAAGCTATCTAACGTTAGTTACGGTTGCTTGGTGTCCACGCGTGAGGAGATCTCGCTTGAACTTAAATAAGAAAAGAACCAACCAAATGTACAAATACAAATGGTTGCTTTGTTCTCAGTAGGTTCAAAGGCGATACGATACCGATTTATTTTTCCGCAAGATTACCGACGCTTCCCACGATATTTGCACACAGGAATATTATTCAAATATAAACAGCTCAGTATTTCAATGAAAAACTAAGATAAAGTACTGTCCATAGAGCTTGCGAGAATTTTTCTTCCATTTATCATTGAACGATCCAAAGTATACAAATCACTGAATGCCTTGATAGCTAAAATTACTTCTATGAATCAACTTCCGATACGAAATTAGACTTTTACCACTCCTTAGTAACAAAAATCACAAATTAAAAAAAGGTGATAGTAAAATTTGTATGTACAGTCAAGGGCAAAAATATGTAAACACCACAAAACCTCAAAAAAGGGTGTCACTTGTATGGACATAAATTAGGGAACATCAAAACGTGCATAAATATGTATACGTTGTTGTCAAAATAAGTATGTAAACAACAAATGCAATAATATGTCCTCATCAATCAACGCATAAATTTAGTGACACCATAAGTCTCATAAATATGTATACTTTCATTATTATCGACAGTCAACAAGACGTAAGGTTGCGTTTATAAAAATAAATCGTACCCAAGTGGCCAGCTACGTCAAAGTGAAAAGTCTTCACCTACAGAGGTGCAATTTCACTGTCTTATGATTTCGAGTTAGGGAAATGCATATTGTTTTTTTTTAATCCTTGTTTTTAAAAGGAACATTGTACTTACCGCATTATTCACCACATTAAACGTGATGATGATGATTGATGATGATTAAACATACATTTGTTGCTTCATTTTTGCTTTACCTTATTGTTGCTTTACCGTGTGGTGTCGGTTAAAGAATAACACCTCTCCATTTCTTATGTGGATGTCGTAAGAGGCGACTAAGGAAATAGGTTAAGGTATATTTTTGGCGATAGGCTAGCAAGCTGTCATGATTATACCTGCCAAATCAAAATAATAAAAAAATGCTAGAAGCCTAGAAGAATACCTACAAAATTTTCTTGCAAAATCATTTGCAATAAAAGCGAAGAACAGAGTGTCAAACTCAAACATAAAACCTATTTTATGCTTTAGCTGTACAATCTACATTTTTTTTTGATTTGTTATCAGAGCGTTTCATTTGAATTTTTTCAATAACGACGTGATAGATCAAAACTTGAGACAAACATATACAGTGACAAGTCTGCACTGTTTTCGTGAATTGTCAAAGCGTCCTATTCAAATTTGTTTCGTGTAACTAGATTTTAAGGTCGCTATTCGCAAATTTCAATTTTGCTGTATACTAATTATGTCACTTTGATTGTAAACATATTTTTGAACTTGGTGTATACATATTTTTGAGTTCAATGCTGTATACATATTTTTGACCACTTGGATGAGTATATATCTTTTTAGTTTTACATGGCTACTTATTTTCTTTAACATTACTTGTTAACATATCTTTACCCTTGACTGTACAAAGACTCCATTACCTAATGAATGACCTCTCGTCAAGTTGCATTGGAATGGTGATACTTCCTAACCTGCTGTAAGAATCAACATCAATATTCCGTTGCTGAAAAAATATTTACAGCGTCAAAAGTGGCAAACATCAACGAAAACGTAGTTAAAGTAATCAAAACCTTTTTTGGTTTGTTGAGCGCAAAGATAAAATCGAGACTGTAAGCCGCTTAGATGTTGGAGCTAGTTGAAATAAATTGCGAAATCCTTTAACAATTTCAGGATTTAGAAACGTGGCGAGGCGTGGGGCCGTATCTCCTGTCAACATTAAATAAGATAGAGCCGAGGGCCGGCCGCAAAAACATGCCGCCATTCTCGATTTAATACAAGTCTTTTGTGCCGCATTATGGCGAGATGTTGTCGTAAAAACTGTAATATTGTCGCGCGGTTGTAAAAATATGACATTATTTGTTACAACTTTGGTTGTAGCTGTTATTAAACTAAGATAAGATTAGTTTTACTTTTATGGCGTTTGAAAACTATAGCGCTGTGCTAGACGTAAACGAACGACACTTAAATGGAAGCTGTTTCATCGTCGTTGCTGTAAGCAATTTGAACTTACCTACAAAACATTTCAAAAAGTTGGTACAATCACACTTACCTACTTTTAGTCGGCCTTTAGTAGGCCTTTATCTCTGCATTACGGAAACAAGACGTGGGTTTGACTCCCGGTTGCCTCATAGATACGCCATGTTAATAATAAAAAAACATCGTAACGTTTAGGTACAATAACAAAAGTTATGCAGTTTACAAAACGCGCACTAGTGATTTACGTAAAAACATAAATTTTATTTACGAAACTTTTGTATCATTTCATTTTGTCGGTTAAAGAACACAAATAATACAGCATAACGGCGTGCTCAGTGCTCTAGTACTAATGCAGTCTCGAATGAAAAGAAACCCAAGTTATGCACTGTATCTAGCTAGTAGATGTAATCAACCGCATAAAATGTAGTAAAGGGCACGTGAGACTAAAAACAATAGAAAATTATTTACTGGTGCTTTCAGTACTGATTGCATTCCCGAGTAGGTACACGCCTAGGCGGGGGTTCAGCAAATGTAATAATAACAGGTGCAGCGCAGAAAGGAAAGGTAGAGGGGTTGCCACAAAAACATATTATACAAGAGGGTAGGTACCTAAATGAAGTGAACAGTATTGTCTGAAGAGTCAGAAATGGTTTTCTTGAAAAGTAAGCTATGATTATGAAATACAAGTAAAAATAATATAACATCATCGATATAATAACATTTTCGATTCACTATTTTTTGCTGACTGTATCTTTTGCCAATTGTACGTCGTTGTCATACGTTTTACGCAAAAGACATCACAAATTTCTACCTGCCCTTACCTGACATGTAATGATTGTTCAGACAGTTGCGAAACTCCGAAAAGGTTTAAGCATTCGACAGGGCGTGAGCATTAATGAAACACCTGCCCAATGTACCTGCGACTTGGCATCCCTGATGGCTAGGGGAATTCGGCGACCCCAAGCTGTCTGCGAATATAATCTATTCCTATATTACTTTTGACGTTTATTACTTTCTTTACACCCTTATGTACCCTTTACGCTTAGTGCAAAATTTAAAAACGGAGTTACGTCTTCTTTTTAGAAGTATTGAGTTTCTGTTACGACCCAGTTAAAGCTTGTAAACAGAATTGTTATCGAACACGAGTATTGACGACACAAAGTATTACGTATTTTATGTAAAATAGACAGCAATGATTACAGAGTATTTCGAGTCTATTAGTTTTATGTAAGTACCAAATACTAAGAAACATTGATGTACCTCAGTACAATCTGTCCATTATTTGATAATATGAAGTACAGAACAGCCTACTACTGTAATCTGTCCGCCCAGAAGTATATCTTCGTCGGCTGTCATGTCCTAACGGACGTCACACATGGTTTCCTTCAATCGTAAGGTCCGAAACAAAAGATAACGTCGCCTACGCAAACGGTCGACCGGGGTAAATTGCTGCTTCATAAACGTTCACTCACGCCTTTACTATTTTTTGTGTTAAATTTTGTTGCTCACATAACAATTATTTTACGGTTTTCCGGATTCTAGACAAAATCTTGATGTTTTTTTTTTCATGACTACCTACTACAGAAATCCCACTAGAACCACTGAACCATTAGAATTAGATATCATATTAGAGCTAAGCTAACATTTTTACTGTAGATACGCTCCCAACATAGCAAACTACACCGTAACACGCACAAACTGGATCCGTAACAATCGATTTGTAGTTACAACCTTCAAAGTCTAGCCTGAAATCATACATAATACTAAGAGTTATAAGGGAAAAATGTAAGAAGGAAGGTTTTTGCGAAGTAGGAGCGTAGATCTTTCGCATGTTTGCTCAATAATGTTAACGATTTCGATATTGTCTAACAATGGAATAATATTATAGCTATTGATAGACTTTGGAAGTTTTTTTCTTGGTAATATTTTTCTATGCTACATACCGATTTGTTAAATGAACTATGAACTAGAATTGTAACTCGTTTGTGATCTTTCCGTAGCTAAGTCTATGTATTAACCCCTCGTCTGTGTTTGATAAGGATCCTAAATCGCAACAATACGAAAAATTCGTATGATACTGACCATACTGATCCTTATCATACACATACGACGGGTACTTTTGGGATCCTTATCTAAACACAGACACAAACACAGACGAGAGGTTAAATGTGTGTACATGCCGCTCCTCCCCCTCCATTCCGAAATAACATACAGGCACATACATTACACAAACCTAACTAATACCGACACCATGCTATGCATACGAGTTTCGAAATCAAACCAATTTCAACTTCAGAGCAACTCTACCGCCCACTAACCCACCTAAAGTTAGTCAAACGAATCAAAACAATCCAAACAAGGGATTGTTTTTTTTCTCCAAATATGTACCCACTTTATTTCACTTTAATTTACTACTACTCAGTAATATTTTCTAATTGAGACTTCTTATTCAATCTGTTAGTGAAGACAAATTTTATAAATACATTCCATTTTTCATTTATTTAACGCTAAATTTATATTTAGCCCCAGTGTTCGGCAATTTGGGCAAAAGTATTTTTAGACAGACGAGTTTCTGGATTCCCTATTGACCTTTAATGATTATAAGCACTTATGCAAATATGTAAACCATCATCACGCCTGTAAACAAGCTCTGGTGGCTATAAGCCTGTAACAATATGCAGATATTAGTGAGAAATGCAAAGTGGAGCATAATCTAAATGTGAATACAAATAGTTGCATTAGCGTTTGCGTTGCGCGTGTAGCTGACGTCAGAAGGTAGCGAACGATAAAGAGTAAATAGAGGTATTGTCCAGTTTCCCTTGGAGGATTCCAGTATCCAATGATCCTTTGGAAAAGTCCAATGTTGACGTTTTAATCGGCAATATCCAAAAACTTTCAATAAATTTTGCTGAATCTTTTCTACTAAACTTGCATGCAAATAAAACAACACATCTAATTCGGTTCTCGGTTAAGAGATTTCGTCAGACATACATATAGCGGTAGAACTTGGAACTTACCTAGCCGGAGGGTTAAAGAACTAGTAAACACGAGTAGCTACGTAGTCTATTTACCTTGTTATTGTAAAAGTTCACAAAAACAACAGATTTCCTGTAAGCAGTACGCTCCATTGCGTACGCGTTGTACGAAACTGGAATTTTTAAACAGTTTTTATTTTTAGCAATTTGTTTGGTTCGTAATCGCGTTTCCTCGCTTTCCGAATTCTGAGACGTCAGTTCAGTTGCGGAATATAGATTACTAGCGGATGGGACGGGATGGGCTATTTCATATAGGAGGATGTTCTAGTCTGTCCCATTTACAGTCGAGTTCATAAATACATGAGCAGACAAATGCCAAATATGTAAACTTTTGCACCTTATTGTCAATGTCATAAAGGCCCGTGTGGTGCCGGGTTAGAATGGCACCTCCCCCTTTCTTCCCGTGGGTGTCGTAAGAGTCGACTCTGGGAAAGGGTTAGTGCATTGTGGGCGATGGGCTAGCAACCTGTCACTGCAATATCACGTTTAACCATCCGGTAACCCTGAAATTGCTAAACGTGACACTGGATTTTCGAATTCATGTGCTCTGCCTACCCCTCTTGGGAATACAGGCGTGAGAATATGTATGTATGTATAAAGGTGTACAGATATTTTTGGACCCTTAGTTTTGCTCATATATTAATGAACTCGACTGTACCTAGAGTTTAGAGTGACCGTACTCGTATGAAGAATATTAGGTTCACGAGTGACCGCTAGCAGCAAAATTCTCCACACAAAACGTTACACCTTCGTAGCGAGTTATCACTCGTAAACTCATGATAGTGCTTGTCTGGTCTGGATGCGAGCCATTTTTCGCACTAGCAAATAGCGAACAAACTTTGCGTTTGTTTTTCTAACCAGATCGTCCCCTCTAGACGCATTAGCTGAATATGTGTGTTCAACAAAAAGGACGTTGCAGTAATCTGAAGAAAGTTGGACGTGTGAAAGTGCCCTCGCGACCTGTTTGCAGAAAAGTTTT
This sequence comes from Adoxophyes honmai, assembly GCA_005406045.1. NCBI lineage: Eukaryota > Metazoa > Arthropoda > Insecta > Lepidoptera > Tortricidae > Adoxophyes > Adoxophyes honmai. The sequence continues at coordinate 64,497 of BHDV01018821.1, forward strand.
AGATGTCGCACAAAGCGCGGAGTTCTATAAAGATTAGGAAAGTATTTAGAATGGCTGTAACACAATTTCTAGTGTAATAAAATAAAACAAAGATTTTGTTTATACAGCCATGAATAAACGTAAGTAAAACTAATAAGTAAGACATTCTGTTCGAATACTAGTTTCATAATAATAATTACTAAGTATACGTCAGTTTTCCTTAGACACGACTCATAGAGGAAACTAAATGTTTTTATTATTTGATGATTAAGATATAATTAATTAACAATTGACTTGCTTTGAATGAATATGTTCAATAAGAACTAGATACAATAATATTTATGTAATAACGAGTATTACACTAATTAATATAATCAGTAGTACGTACAGCGAATGATTCAATAGTTTATATCGTTTGTATGCCTAAGGGAATTGAATTTAACTAAAAGTTCTTTACTTGTAGTAAAAGCGAATAAAGTAAGATAAAATACATAGTTCCTAGTATAAACACGAAAGTCACAGTACTGATTACGAGGAAGGACCTAAGCTACTTTTTATCTCGAAAAATACATAGTTACATTAATATCAAATTCCTAATTAAGTAGAGTTTCATCGTTACGGTAGCTCACACTAAACAAGGGTCAACTTACTGATAAGATTTTAAAGCAAGAGTAGGTATAATAGTTCCCGAGGGATCTCGCGGGCAACAGCTAGTAATCACAAATACACAAGGAGAGCGCAGGATTTTTGTTTCAGAAATTCCAACAACAACGTACTATTTCAAATAGATTATCCCAAAGTTCGCTGTTTCTGTGTCATGTTTTACTTAAGGACGGTACGTGCAGCTTATTCCGGGCAGTCCATACCGCTCGCCGCGAATGTTTGTTTTGTTTGGCGCACAATGGCGCGTGGGAACTGCCCCGCTCGAGATAATGTAATCAAACACGATCATTGGGTTAATCTGGTTAAGCAGTTGGAAAAACAGGATTAGGATAATGAGCGTAAATGGAGAAAAAACTACACAAGTCACGCGCGAGATAGGCTACGCCTGTCGTTGTATAACTGAACACGTAACATTGCGTAATTCCCTGTGTGGAGTCAGGATCGAGTAACCCCTCTCCATTTCTTCCGTGGATGTCGTAAGAGGCGACTGATGAAATAGGTATAGGTACGATTTAGGCGACAGGCTAACAATCTGTCACTATTATACCTCTTCCATCTGTTTTCAAACCTAAAATAAAATTATGGCAGAAGTGGCTGCGAAGCGTGAAATAGTTACAATCATGGTTTGGTCCAAGTCACGTTTCGTATGCTCTGCCTACCCCAATTGGAAATACAGGGGTGATTGTATGTTGTAAAATTACAGGTAATATATCACACGCGCGAGTTCACCCGTGCGTGTCGCCGTGCTAAGCCTACATAGATTAGCCGCAACGAGAACTGCGTAGGTTATTTTTTGTTTAAGTTTGAAGATGTACTTTGACCGCTGAAGTCTGTTTTGTCTCGTCACGGTCATCAAGTGGTTTCTAGTTTCTGCCTAATTTAGTAAGGACAAAAGAATTATAAATCACGAGTAAACAAAAAACTAGTTTTTTGTTGGTTTTCGTTTTGGTTGCAATTTTTTTACTCGATAAAACTTTGTATTTTAAAAGTGAGCTCACGTTGTCGGATACATGGTCGCAATTACAGATTTACATAAAAATAACGTACAACATAACGATCGTAAAAATCATTTAATAGTGACAATACCATCAGTAGCAGACATTAGGTAGGTACACATGATTGATAGCGTTACGTAGGTACACTTGTACAAATCGATTCCCTGACCCACCATAAAACCTAATTACAGTAAACGTAACAGTAACATTACATTGCCTGATAATGATAAAGGAAATCATTGTTACGTTTATTGTGAGATCATTCTCTGGTGGGTCACAAATTGATTAGTTCGATAGTAAGTTAGCACGGGATCAGAGATCAGAAGGTTTAGTCGATAACACAGTGATGTAACAAATGGCGTAGTTACTTTTAAATAGTTACATCTTGAAACTTATCTGATTTACGTAAATTTAGATCCGAAAAGGGTACTCAAGTTTTTCAAAACGGCTAATTTTAAAAACCATTAAAATACGTAAAACATTAAGAGCGTGCAAACAAAATTCGGTGATTTTGATGTTTTTCAAATGCTTTAGAAAGCTATAAATCCTTAAGTTTTTAATGAAAAACTACTGTAACATATAAATAAACTCTTTTTCTATGGATTAACGGAAAAAAATATTTTATTAGCAACACAGATTTCTTTTACTTAGCCAATTTGTTGAAGGGTTTTCACAAAAAATACGCGTCAGAGCTGTCTTTCACTTGAAAATTTTCCATTAAAATTTACCATAAACGATATAAACTTGTTATTATCTGATAGACAATATAGTCTACTGGGGAATAACGGTGTAACATGAATCAAATTATTGGTTTTTATTATTCAAATATCATTTTACATAATTTCAAAGTTGAACCATTACTTTATTTTTTTTCTCATTGATTTTAATGTAATTACAAATGAAACAATTTTATTGTAAATTTACAGAATATGTTTAGTCTAACCATATTTTTTTCATGGCTAAATATGAGTTAATTTATTTTTCACGATTTTTTAAACATTGGTCCAAAACCACTAAGGTCAGGTGGGGGAAGAGAAACGCAGGGATAAGAGGGCTCTACAGACCATAATCACTCATAACTCGACGAGTTATGGTCTGTGGTGCCTCTTACCCCTGCCCTGCCCCTGAATTTTTCTTTCCCCACCTGATCTTATATTACGTACGTAAAAAATGTGTGCGCCCTCTTAAAAATGCGTGAAATGTTGTTTTCACGAGTTAAAATGACAAAAAATAAATATCCAATAGTATAGGTCGGCGTAGTATGTTTCGACGAAGACAAAGTTATAAAAATAAAATACATTTGACTTTTCTCACATGTGAAGTATTTTGTCATAGTCCAATAACTCTATGACGGTAGCAATGTGTCAGTCACATTGAACCCCCGTGTCACACCCAATTCCAAATAAACTGACACAAGACAAATTATTAGGAGTTCTATGGGTAATCACGATGGAGGCCGGGCCAGCCAGTTTAACGCTTTATTACGCCACAGTAAGATTTACTATCCAATGAACGAGACCGTTAGAAAACGGAGCTGATCAAATTACTCTAGAATTCTCGTCACATGAAAGGAGAATTTATTCCAGAACATTTTGCGGCAACAAATCTTGGAGAATATCAAACTCGATAGATGAGTTCTATAAGGGCTCTCACACAAAGCTGCGATGCGATGCTAGTTGCTGCAAATAATTGTTTTTAAGAATAGATTAGGTCGTAGCAACTCTCATTGTTAGTTCCTGTGATGCGGCGTCGCATCGCATAGCATCGCGTTTTGTGCGAGAGCCCTAAAGTGATGTTATTCGTAGAAACTGACTGAACGAGGGAGACAAATTGCCTTCATGGATCCAGTCTAGAAACAGGCCTCCTCTCATACAGACAGACCCAATACATATAATCCGTCTTTTTCTAACATAAAAAATAACAGTACAATTTAGATCGCAGAAATTAAAAAAGTACGGCAATAGGCGGCCGTATCGCTACTAAGCGATCTCTCCCAGGCAACCTTTGCCAAAGCTCATTGGAAACTTTACAGACAATATTGAATTGCATTGCAGTTATTGCAGGTTTGGTCGCTATTTTTACCTTCTAATATGGTAAATTTGGCTTCACGGCACTGCATGAGGGGCCATTGATTGGTCCAAGCACTGAGCCACCAGTTAAACAGATCTGATATTCAGATTAAATCATGAAGCTTTTGGGACTTCAAAACAACACACTTTACGTAAATTAATGGGGCGGTAACAACTAAATAATCCTTTTAAATAATTGAGGAGGTTTTTAATCACGTCCGTAAAACATTTTCAGGTCAAAGTACGGGGTGCGAAGTGTCGTTTTAATATTTAAATGAGTCTATTTGACAGGCCGGGGGAGAAGAGCAAGGGGCGCAACCACCCGGAAGATTGATGAGTGTTATTTGATCTGAGGGCAGCAAAAAGAAATAAGGTGCGTTTATCCTGGTCATGTCACTCACGTGCTTCTACGTGAGGGATCTAGGCGAGGTAAGAAACCTTCGATTCATGACGAATACTACTTTAAACCTTTTTCTCGTTCGCTTTCGTAATTCACAATATCTTGCCACAATTGCAAAATAGAAAAGATGCTTTTTCTTTGTCGCATTGTTGTGTTTGAATATTTACGTCATGCAACAGCCTGGAAACAGTAATCAGGCCGATTTTAGAAGTACCTATCTCAACCTGCTAAACATCCAATTTCCCTGACTATACAAACAGAAAACAACAAAATATAAAAACAACACAAATATCGCTAGGTGTAACGTAAGCTCTACAGCCAAGGCAAGGAATCACGAAGCCACAGCCATCAAGATGGTCAGTTCTAGACCACCTGTCATTTTCTGCTAGTTAGACAGTAACAGCTATATAGTCTATCTAACCCACATAAAAAAGTACATCAAAAAAATTCTGATGCTCTTTTCTGAGATAAGTCTTCTCAGATATTCATTCGTACATTACTTCATTTTAATATTTCAGTTATCCTACTATATCGAAAAACCCACGAAACAAGGAGAAAATCAAACTAAATTATTTCAGGGAAGGAAATCATATTATTTTTATAGGAAAAAAACGTCAAATATCCTGTACTGTTGCCATAAAGCATGTAGAATTGATCTTCCTCCTTTTTAGGGTTCTGTACCCTTTATAAGATCACTATACTGTCCAACTGTCTCTCTGTCTGGCCTTCCGAACCCTATTTTTAATAACAAGTAGAGATTAAGGCCGTTTACACATTGGGCGCTTTCAAACGCGCGCTTTGCTAACGCGCGTTTTGATAACTAGAGGAAGCGCGCGCTTGCATGTGTACACATCAATAGAAACACTTGTTCTCAGAACGCGCGTTAGCAAAGCGCGCGTTTTAAAGCGCCCAATGTGTACCCGCTCTTAAACTTGATATTGTAACAAATACTGCGAGCTGTCGTCCTTTAAGCTGTAAAATACCTCTAACAAGTAAGTGCACTTTTTAAGATATTGGCATTTTTGTCGCCTTTCGCATTCATTCGGAAAGTGGTCCAAAACCTGTTGGTTACTTCCCGTTACAGTACCAAAGTCTTGCCTGGGGTAATTTCGTATAGCACAAGCTAAGTTTATAGGGACATTGGCAAAGTTACGTTGTCTCAATCCGTTATCCTCAATAACTAGTTTGTTTTCGCTCGATTATAATTGAACGGAACCCTTGCATTTTACGGGTTTTTTGAAGTCTATTAAAAACACGAAAAGAAGGGAATCCTTATATAAACTCAACCAATTTATTACTCGCAGACAACGCGACATCCTGTTCCTGAGATATAAACACAATTGGCTATATCTTTAACAGAGGCTTTACGTCGCTCGGGAACTGGGAACGAAACACATGCAACACGTCCAAAGTTAGTGCAATACATGCGTATATTAGCATGTTTCATTTACATAGATTGCTACGATGCCCACGCCGTAGAGCCGTAGAGCTCGGGGCTCGGACGCTACGTGGCGTAGCAATAGCTAATTACTTTGATGGAACAGAGGTCAATTTACCGTGTACCTGTTTATTGCTGTATGGTTTATTTTTATACCCCGAATGATAGGCGTGGACACTTTACACCCTGTATTAATACACTTCGCATTTTGGGTTGTTTTAAATAAAACTCCAGTTACAGTACGGAAATAGTAATATAATAGTATAATAGTGCACCATTTGTTTAGTCATATCTATCATAATACAATACATATACATATTCTCACGCCTGTATTCCCAAGAGGAGTAGGCAGAGCACATAAATTCTAAAAAACCAGTGCCACGTTTAGCAATTTCAGGGTAAACAGCTGGTTAAACGTGATATTGCAGTGACAGGTTGCTAGCCCATCGCCCACAATACACTAACCCTTTCCCAGAGTCAACTCTTACGACACCCACGGGAAGAAAGGGGGAGGTGCTATTCCAACCCGGCACCACACGGGCACGGCATCATAATACAAATATCTCAAATACATCAATGATTTTATCTAGTTCTTCTTTATTATTATTTTTATGCACTGTTTTGTTCCTGGATATTTGATATTGCGACAATAGTTTCTTTTTTGTAAACTTTCTGCACTTTTTATGATATCTGTATTTAATATCTCCTAAGTATTACTACCTATTGAAGGTTTGCCTTGTAAACAAGGTCACTCCTTGGAGTACGATCGAAACATCGATATGCATTAAACATTCAAATAACATGAGGATTTACTCCTGCCTTTTACCCTTTTGAGGACACGAAGAAGAAGAAAACATTATAACTCTTAAAATTTTACTTGTCTTGTGTAAAACTCAACAGAAAGATCGATTTTAAATCAGTTAATCTAAATTAGGTACAGTCCGACAGTCGAGTATAAATGCTTCGATACATTCGAAGTGCGCTTTTATTGTCATGACATAAGGTTGTGACATAATATTTAGCATTTCATTACGATCAATATCATTACAGTTGAATATACGTGGTCAATGGTCGTGGACTCGAGCCTCGTTAAGTATCCACAGACATCAATATACTTCGATTGAAAGCCCGAAATACTTCCATTAAAATATCTCTTCTACATTGTCCCCATTCCCCGTTTAATGGGAAACAGCGCTGAACTTACGAGGACACTGTTTATTTAGGTTATATCTCCCAAGTTTCCGCTCGCACATAACCACTTCAAAACAGATTGGGAGGAAAGCGAATTCGATGGCAACATTATCTAATATCCGGCGACGGGGCCGGCTCTCGACATTGATTTGATCCGGAGCCCAAGGCATCGCTTGTAAATTTTGTTAGTTCACGACCTGGGCCATGCTATACGAGCTACCTTCTTACTACTCGAGGATGCCTGACTACTAGGCCTATCAACACAGCGATTGGTAACTACGTGTTCAAACATTCATTCTTGTACGAGCTCTCAGAAGATACGAATTTCAATCACAGTGAGTGTTATTTTTGAGGTTGAAATTCCTACTTATTTCAAGGATATAGTTGAACTCGAGTTGAATATACACTTGAGCGATCCGTTTATACAAAGAGCAATTCAAAAGAACTATTTGTAATATAAATCTGAAATGTTTTTCCGATGTGTTCCCGATTATATTTCTCTATAACGAGTTATTTCTGAGCCGGTAGCTTAATTCAAAGATAGATTTGATCCGTCCACGGAATTCTCGGAATAAACCTTACAGTTACCTTTCATCTGTCCATTTAAGTATTTTCTCTGATCCAAGAAATTGAAGGTTTGTGGGGGGTGGGGGGCGTGGGCAGCAACAATCCTGAGTGAGAGGATATCAGCTGTTCCACCCGCGGGGAACACAAGGCCAATTTAAAAGCAAAGTAATTAAAAGGCGGAAAGCAAGAGGCGGGTTTCTCTGGCCATTTTTCTCATTTAACTAAGTACAAGTTAATAGGCGGGCGGTGAGATTTTATTCCTTAATGGACGGAGCGTCATTTGAGTAATGAGTCTTTCGGTTGTTAGCAACAATAAGCTGGGAACTTCAGCTGCTGCGGTCACGACTGGAACTTACTTCGCCACATAATCATCAGTGTGACCGTGACAGCGATAGCGATCGGTAGCAAAGAAACGATGGATACAATTATAATAAAATGTACGCAGTGTAATATTGTTATAAATGAGTTGT
>BHDV01018821.1:76344-120554 GCA_005406045.1 Adoxophyes honmai
CCCAACGTGAGATTAGGTGAGATTTGACTCGACCCCCTCCCCCCCTAAAACACCTCACGTAATTTATGGACGCCCCCTTAGTTGGTAGATCAACGCAACAATTAGCATAAACACCATAATATCTAATGATGGTAAATTTATCAGCGATTTCGGTGTAGCTTAGTAGATCTAAAGGATGTTTTCAAATGTGTTCTATGGAGATGATAAGTTAAGGATCATTTCACGTCTGTATTCCCAAATTGGGTACATGGAGCACACGAAACTGTACATAGACAAAGCAATGAACTATTTTACGATTCGTAGCCACTTTTAGAATATTTTTCAGGTATCAAATTAGATAAAAAAAGTAGAATAGAGACAACTTGCTAGCATGGCGCCTAAAATATAACTACCTGTTTTCCTTATTCGCCTCTTATGACATCTACGAGAGAAATGGAGTTATTCTAAACCCGACACCACACGTACATATACATATACGGGCATACAAATTATTTTAACGCTTTTTACAGTGCTGCACCAAAGTGGCTGTTAATTATGCGATCACTGAAAACATGAATGCATATTTTACTAACAAAATTGCTATAGAAGTTTCACCACTGAGGTCCAATTAAAAGTACATTTCCAAAGGCGCAAAATCATATGGGAGGTAGTAATAAAGTAATAAACGTCCTCAGTTTTCTGGTTCAATCAATAAACGTATTTAGGGCAGCTAGACGCTGAGCCGATATTATAATTGGTAATATCATTAACCAACGAAATGGGAACCAATGAAGCGGTCGACCGAAATTAACTTTGAACAAATTGACGTTTCGTAAAATGTATTTATTTATAAAGGTAAAAAGCAATCAAATGAAACGCGAAAATTACCATCCAAAATTGTTTTACGAAATATGAAGTTGCTTTGTAAATACTTTTTGTATGAAGGGGAGCCTGGCTTCAAGTTAAAGGAGAACGTGACATGAATAAGGTTTCCTTTCACAAGTTTGAACTTGTAAGTGGACAAGAAAATTCTATTAATAACATCGAAATTTTAATTAGAGAAAAACTTGAGTTTTCTTGCTGGGACCATACATACATATTTATACCGTCTTCCAAGAGAAGTTGGCAATCGTGGATTCAAAGAAATTGCCGAAATAACTTCGAAACTAAAAACAGGCATTTAATATTGAAATACATACTCGTAAATTTTAATGTGGATGTCGTAAGAGGGGAGTAAGGAATTAATATTTAAGGTATGATTTTGACAACAGGCTAGTAACCTGAGACTGTTACAACTCTTTCATCTGTTTTTAAACCTAAAATGACTCTATAAGAGGCTACGAAATGTGAAATAGTCTTGGTTTTGTCCACGTCACACAATAAAATAAATCATAATTAAATTAGCGAATAGATTCTACGGAATGTTCAACGGAGTCGGGGGGCGGGACGACCTGAACATTTTTCGGGGAAGAGTAGCAGAAGAAAGGGCAGACCTTTGCCCAGCAGTGAGATATAGGTACTTAAAGCTAAAAAAAAATCAAATAAGTTATTCAACGAATAATATATTCGATAATAAATGTTTTATGAATAATTTTTATTCAAATGAAGAATTCATTATTAGAAGTAAGAATCAGTCGAATAAAGAATTAATCGAAAACCTAAAGCCCATGTCTGAACTGTACGTAGTAGAATAGAATAAGTCGAGTTAGTCGATCCTCGAGCTCCTTAACGTAGTGGAAATAAGCAACAGGAAACTGCCGAAAGTTGGCCAAACTTTTCAGATTTTATCGGCAGAATTCTAAGCCTGTGCGAAACGGGGACAAACTCCCAAACTCTTGGGATTAATTTTATCGCTCCTCTTCAAGGCTTTGAGCGGAACTTATTGTTCTCAGTGTGTGGTAAACAGAGATTAACGAGTTTGCAGGTAACAGACACGCGATATACTCGTAATAATATAATATCGGCGATCATGATCAATAACGCGTTGTGATATGTAGGTATTCCGCGAACCAACCGTCCTTGGAGCCAAACCCGCTTTAAATAGCGAAACAGAAGTACTGAGTATTAATGTTCAACAGAAATGATTTCAATCGTTGGTTAGTAATACAACAAATAAGTTTCCCCTAACGAGCTAACTTCGTGTGCCGTTATATTGACTAACTATTCTACTGATTAGTTATTAGATTTGATTCACTACATAGTGAAATAGACGGATACACTCACGTCTTTATACCGCGATCAGCTAGACATGTTTAGGGCCAATTCGTGACCCATCAACGCACATCACATTTTCGCCATCACGTTTACTATTATTGACAAACGTCGGGTTCACAACACTAACAACATTGTCTCTAAAAGCACATTTACACTGACTATCTAAAAGCACGTTCACACTGACTACAATCGCAGTACGAGTACCCATTACGAACAGTTTTCCAATTCTCAGTGTATCCGTTTTATTCCACTAAGATTGAGTCTCAATCTCGTCTGTAAATCTCTCGAATCAAGCTAAAGTACTTAGCTAAGAGCTGCTTCTATAAGTTCTATACAAAATCTTATCCATCTACATTGGAAGTAAAATAATAACAAATTTTGCGAGATACAAAAAGGTCTCTTCCGCTCACAATAGGCAACTTGAGATTGAGAGGTACTCGGACGTGAGTGTGCCGAAGGTGGTCACGGGTTGTTAGTTACACCCAGCGAAGTAAGAGACGTGTCACCGGTGATGGATCGCCCACTGGCATTTACATCAGCTGCTCCAGTATAAGATAGCAAATATAGTTGATGTTGTTTTTAATATAAAACACAATCTTATAATAGGCGTGGTAAATTCTTAACCTAATTCTAACACCCCCACAGAAATGTGATGGGTTTAGAATAACACCTCTGCATTTATTTTGGATGTCGTAAGAGGTTATTTAGATGACAAGCTACAAGCCTCTTACTGTAATAATACCTAGGGTCATTTCGCCGGTTCGCGTCCATCCCCCAGTTCGCGTCCATTTTACGTATCTTCCTTTGAAAATCCTCGAAAATAAGTAAACTAACACGCCAATCAAACAAAAAATATTTACCACTACTACCTCAATGTATGAAGCACATGCACAAATTAACAAAAGATCCGTGCGTTAAACCAATACCGTCAAAAAAAATAGTTAGTTTCGGCTGTTGAACAAAGGAGCACTTCACGCGGGATATTTAGATAAAAAATAGCGTGCAGCGGTGCGTTCGATGGTTAATTTTTTATAGTTATCTGTGACTTTTAGGACACATAGCCGTTTCTAGACTTTGGTAATGAAACAAGGAATAAGATGAATTATGACTGTGCTTATTTTTTTTTCATTTAACTGTTAAAATAAGGTGGACGCGAATTGATCCATCGGATTTACAAAACTTCCAGTTTGCGTCCACTGTGGACGCAAACTATACCCACAGACGGGAATGAGAAACCAATTTGCGTCCACCATTTTTGTTCAATACACTTGCTTATAAAATAATTAGATATGCATTGTTTATTATAACTGTATTTTTTTTTCAATTAGGCTATGTTTATAAATCGATTTTTAAAATAAAAGAGTAAATTCTTTGATTTTTATTTTCTATTTAAGAGGAGTTTTTCTAAGACAAAAAATAAGGAAAAGATAACATCTTCTCTGTGTCTCAAAGGTTGGCTGTAAGAGATCCCTTAAGGGATAAGTCCGCGTTTGTACTTTACCGTTTTTCCTGAATTTCTTGTAAGACTTCTTTTTTTGTAGAATAAAGTGTTTACCTACCTACTTAATTCAAAGAAAGTTAAGTGAAAGAGAGACGAGTGGATTTATAAGATAACATACATACAACATACCTAACATACTTATGTTCCCAAACGGGCTAGGCAGAGCATACGAAACGTGCTTACATAAATACATATTCTCACGCCTGTATTCCCATGAGGGGTAGGCAGAGTACATGAATTCAAAAAATTCAGTGCCACGTTTAGCTAAGTCAGGGTAACAGATGGTTAAACGTGATATTGCAGTGGCAGGTTGCTAGCCCATCGCCCACAATACACTAACCCTTTCCCATTGTCGACTCTTACTACACCTACGGGAAGAAAGGGGGAAGTGCTATTCTAACCCGGCACCACCCACACGGGGCGCGAAACGTGACATAGACAAAACCATGATTATGACTATTTCACGCTTTGCAGCCCCTTCTATCTAGCATAATTTTAGATTTGATAACAGGTTGAGGATGTATAACAGTGACAGGTTGCTAGCCTGTCGCTTAAGGCATAACTGAAACTTGTTGAAATTTTTTTTAGATAACTCACGTTTATTAGATCGAGTTTAACTTGACATGTTTCCGGCTAATTCGTAGCCCTTTTATCTAAGAAGTCGCGCGAAGAGAACGGAGGCACGCAGTGCGCGTTTAGCAGCAGCAGCCGCCGCGGCTCCTAGATGAAGGGCTACGAATTAGCCCGAAACATGTCAAGCTAAACACGATTTAATAAACGTGAATTATCCGTAAAATTATCAACATGAGTGAGCCTCACGGTAGTTTAACATACCTGAACCATTTATTTTTATTTTTGTAAGATAAATACAATACATATAACATGCAATAAAGATGCTATTACCAATACTGTAAAACATCATACTTACACCACGCTTTTAATTCCAAATGGGGCAGGCAGAGCACATGAAACGTTACATTGACAAAACAATGACTAAGTATTCACGTTTCGTGGCCACTTCTAGCATATATTTTTTTCGATTTTAAGGTGGCAGGTATAATAGTGACAGGATAGCCTGTCGCATAATTTTAAGTTCGATCAATGTTGAAAAGCATTATTTTTAAGTGTTTTTTTTTTAAATGTCGATTTTTAATATTTAGTTACATTCTTCAATTTAATAATAAATAGTAAATAAATGAAGAAATTGTTAAAATACATTTTTCCTTGTCAAATACAAAAAAAACACCCCTATATTCCTATTCAAAAGTGGTGGACGCAAACTGGTCCAGGGGTGGACGCGATCTGGATTTTGTGGACGCAAACTGGGTGAAACGCCTATTTCTGAAGTTTTTCTCTTTAATAAAAAACATACGATGTTTGGAACAAAACTAAAAATTGAATCTCAAAATAGACTAATATAATGATCATATGACATAAATACTTCGTAGAAATTAGTTATAGAACATTTTTATTTTTGCTGTCAAACTTGCCAACTGCACTAAATGGACGCGAACCGGCGAAATGACCCTATTTTATGTAATTCCACCTGAATTTGGACTGAAAGTGGTTACGAAACGTGAAACAGGGTATGGTTTGTCTATACGACGTTTTGTTATTGTCTACCCCATTTGGGAATAGAGCCATGATGTTTATTTATGTATGTATTTAATCTTACCCAATGTAACTAAGCAGGAAATTAATACAGTACTAATACTTACGTTACAAATGGCGGCTAGGCGGCACGGTCGAGGCGTTGAACATTCGATTGTACCTGTTAAAATAAGAGTTACGTTATATAAAACTGAAAGCAAAACATTACATTACATACATCACGCCTGTATTCCCAAATGGGGTAGGCAGTGCGCGAGAATAAGGTGTAAAGTTATCTCGAAATTAGAGTTAAGTCTCTTCATTTCTTCAATGGATTTCGTAAAAGGCGACTAAGGATAAGTTAATGTACGGTCGACCAAGAAAGTGGTCTACCACTTTTGACAAAAGTTTCTGTGAGATCAAAATTATCACAAGGTTGACATTGTCACTGTCATAATATTATGGCGAGGGAAATTCGACCTTGTTGTTTCATGAGGTTCAAATGAATATCGATCTTGAGGGGGTAGACCAATTTCTTGGTCGACTGTACATTTCAGGGAACACGCTAGCAAACTGTCATTATCTTATCACACTCCTACTACCTAACTTCTTAAAAATATTTTCAAAAAGGGTAAGAAATATGAAACACTAAGGGTGTTTTATATGTATTCCATGTGCCTATCACATTTAGGAATGCAGGCGTGATGTATGTATATCATACACAAATATACTTATGTAAAAGCTAGATAAAAAAGAAACAGTAACCGCCATACCATGATATGGCCTCTTCATTATAAATAAGTATAAAACGCAGACTTGAATTTCTGCCAGAGACAATACATGTCTTGATAAAAAGAAAAGCGCAGTCTAAGCGGCGCCAGAGTGTCGGAAAATAAATAGGTTTGATACAATTTTCCATTTCATTGCATACGTATTAATGACATGTAGAAGATCGAAATCAGTGAACTCATGATGTGGGAATCCAGATTTTTTAATTAGTTTGCAAATGTTTCAAGCCGAGTAGCAATAGTAGGTACCTAAGTTGTAATCTCTTTGAATTCGTTATTGGAAATACCGAGTCCCAAAATGTATAAGTACTTATTTGTTATTTCCTTGTCTATTATTGTCTATGTATTCGCTTGTCTATTTTACATAGTACATATTATTGTAAGAAATTACCGAACACTGCTTAATAAATTCATAATTAACTACTTTTAAGTCAAATATGTAAGTAACTTCGAAATACTAAGGGGGCAGTAGGTCAAGCATTTTGCTGTTTACCAAAGAAAAACTTTGTTTCCTTGGGCGTACTTGTACTTGTGAACAGGGTTTGTGACCTCGGAAGACTTGACTAAAGGTATTTTTGTTATTTTAAACAACAAGACATCGTAATTTTAACGCCTCTTTTCCCCTCTAAGGCCGGCCACATACATTCGGAATTTTTCCGTTCGGAATCCCGAATCGGACTTTCCGAACGCAGTCAATCCATACAAAATCAATGGACCGCCACACACATTCGGAAAAATTCCGTTCGGAATTCCGAACGGAAAGCTTGCGAATGTGTGTGGCGGTCCATAGATTTTGTATGGATTGACTGCGTTCGATTTTCCGATTCGGGATTCCGAATGTACAGTCACGAACCGGGATTGTTGAGCCACTTGCCACTGTTCGCAATTTAGACGTGTAATCAATGACCGATGTGACCGACTAGATGTCAGCTATTGGATTAGTATTACACGACCAAGTTACAAACATAGGTAAGTGGCTCAACAATCCCTGTTCGCGATGGTATGTGGCCGGCCTAAGGGATTCGAAGGACTAGGAACCTTCTTAAAACGAACTAAGCTCGTAAACATTTAAACGTAGTTTCAACCACCTCAACCGCAACAACAAGTCTTAAAAATATTAATTTCACGACATCGTGCGTACTTCATTAATAAGTTTAGCCACAATGACTATATACGAACCAAAAAGGTAACCGTCAGATAGTTCCGAGATACATTAGTGACGAGTTTGGCGTGTAGTGTACTTACTACAAATACCAGATGGTTCTAAGCCATTCCATGACGTGATAATGTGAACTAATGCACGGGTCTCGAGTGACGCACGACGATTTGAATATAAGGACAAGGACGCAGGCGCAGGCATTCGCGGTTTGTTGTTATGGTTCCTGATTTGTATTAGACGGACTGACTTCGAATTTGGTGGACGCACTTTACCTTGTCAGTCAATTTATTTAGATCAGTTATAAACAAATTCACCCTTGTCTTATAATGGTATAGCATCTTTCTGTAGAATTTGGCAATCTGATTTCCACGTGTTTATCCTTTTAGGCACATTTGAATGTCTATATCATGGTCATCAACATTTCTCAATCATAAAACCCTTTGTTGTATCTTCAACGTTTACCTACAACATTTTTTTAAGTAATTATTTATTTATCGTTACATTATTTCGGCCATTTCTTAGTTTACGTTTACACGATTACCAACTTCTATTGAAAAATGGCAATGTCTTAAAAACAACTTATTCAAATGTTTTTTACACAACACCCTGATGATAAAGATGTGTTAGCAAAAAGGTTTGATGTACTTGTTTATAAGAAACGGAAACCACGTGACACGTGAAAAAACAAGAGAGGTTCGACAGCTAGGTGTCGGATGGGAGTATTTTTTGGATGTGTATTGTAAATTAATAAATTACTGTGGAAAAGCTGTTTAAAACTATTATTTACTACAAATAGAGAGACCCGAGCCTACATAAATATAAGTATATCCATAAATTATAAATAAAGTCACATAATCAAGTTTGTTACGAGTATCCGTTACTCTGATGTTATTGGATGTAAAGGAAATTTGCAAATTAACAACTCCTTAGCTCAGATACTTGCACCGTAGGCATTTGTTGCCACTGGCAGAGTAAAACACGACTTTTTAATTATGATACGATTCCCACAATTTCGCAACGCTAACAAGTAAGGTTTCAAACACGAATCCCTTGAAATTAATTATTAGAAGATATATTTATAGCATTTATTTGTCGTGTTGTACTGTTTGTAGCCCCACCCTCCAACCAAATTCGGAAGGCTGACATAGCAGAAACGCGCGTTACTACGGGAAGTTGATATATTTTTCAACTTGACATCAACCACAAAGTATTCTGGAGCGTTTCCTTTGTATTAGGGACAATGCAACGTACTAGGATATCAATTTGGTAATTTCGTTGGCGTCTACACAAAAGAAAACAAACTGCTGATCCTATTATTTATGGTTGCGAAAAGCGTAATTTAGGTAAGTAACTTTTATTTGCATTTACATAATATCATTTTTTATATTACACAAAAAATACACTTACATTTCGTATCAGCTTGTGAATCCGTAACACTAATACAACCGAAAAACAGCAGAGCAGATATCGAACTTTCAACAATTGCTACGTGTCCTTTAACAATCTGCTACCAAGCACTTTATAAGCAAATTTCTAGTTCCCTCAGCCTGATAAGATTATAACTTGGAAGACAGCGAACGTTCTCGTCAGCTGCCACTATCTGTTTGGTTGTACTTAGGAAACATTAGGTAACTTGAGTACTTACCAACATTGTAACAGTCCTCATCACCGGCTTCTGTATTTGGAATATAATCATGAGCATATGATGGTTACGACGTTATTTATGGAAGTAGTTTGAGCGGAGGTGTCTACACGTGTTGCACTCCCGATGAATTATGAAACAGACCGTCTCGAAGGTTGCTATTTAGCATCGATATAATAATGGACTGTGGTCCCCTTTGTTTTATTCAAGAGATACTTACTGACGCGCGTGATTTGCGAAAAAAAAACTGGTTGACGCTATTTATTCATAAAAACGGATATGTAAAATTAATCTCCAATGACGAAGGTTTTGTTTGCATTAGATAGCTGAATGGGGAATAATATTACCACACCAATTTACAACAATTCAGAAACGAAACTATCCTACAAGTACAAATTGAATACCTGCTTCATTAAGAGACCGTGTTGGACCTCTTTCTCGATGACCGCCCTGATAGGGGTTCGAATCGTCCCCGGGCGCAAGCGACCCTTGGAAATATTAATAGTGGACAAGAGTCCTAATTGGACATGAATAATGAATCAGCGAAGGATGTGGTAACAGGCAATATAATAAGTTACGTATATTTTCCGATATAATCACTCGTTTGCTTTTTTATACTATTATGTTGGTAATACAAATTGATTCTTGCATCACTCACATCTCGAAAGTTGATAGATCCTTACAATAATGGTAAATACGAAAGTCTATCTGTCTGACTGTTATTCCATGACTAAAAGGCTGAATCGATAGCTAATAAACTGAGTATGTGGATAGTTCGAGTCCCATGGAAGGATGTAGGTCAATTTCTATCCCAACAGACTTTGTTTTTGAAATATAAATTGAGCTATACCTAATCGATACGGGCACTCATACTAAATAGGGGACAACTCACTGATAAGGCCATAACTCATAACACAGTGCATCAGTTCCCACAGAAATAAGAATAAGCAATTAGCACACGCAGACGGATTCGCAGGCAACAGCTATTATAAACTTATAAGTTGGATCCTTAATAATGGTTGCATAATAATTATCACAAATCACCTTTTTTAAATGGTTCGGTTGAAGATAATGTTTCAAGACATCAATCCAGTTCTAATTATCATCAGAAACTGTAAACGATATCACGGCGACAAATTCGAAGAGAATTGAAATGGATTTGTTCGATAATTGGTTTAGAAACTTATCAATTTAGATGAAACAGATCCTTGTCTAAGCCATGCCAATATAATTGGAGTAATCGAGGTGTCATCTTTTATTCAGATAACTTTTATCGTAACAAGACTACGAAGATACGCTATTTTATCTATTATTTATTAATTCAAAATTACTCCATTATAGCTAGCCAGTTGTGGCGCAGTTCTAAACATTTCGATGTGTTATCTTCCATACAAGCTGACGTAGGTAACAACGATAGTGTAATGCTGATTGCTGATAGTGATACAATCCTTTAAGGCTGTTGTATAGGTATGCATATAAGCCAGATACTTAAAAGTGTGTAGCGTTGCATTAAGAAAGGAGTAGAGACGCCATTGTTAGTCGAAGAATTGAAAGTCAATTAATTATGCGAACGAGGAAACGGTAATCACATGGAAGCAAAGACAATTTATTAGAGTACGTGCGAATACGTTTGTTTAAGTTCGCTGCTAAGAGGCCCTACCGACGCCTCGCCATTGCGCCTTTGGTCGTTAAAACGTTAAAAGGCAATAGCTTTTCTATTTACGATAAAACCGTTTTAATGGTATATTGGAAAGCTTTCCTGCCGCATGAATTGCTCGCGTACATTAAGTGGCTTTATCTATTAACTTTATCACTGGCGTCACGACAAATCGCACGCCGTTCGACAACAATACTAATACAGCATTTAGCACCAGCAGACAAGTGACGCGCGATTGGATTATGCCCGATAACAATATCAGCATTCAGAGCAGAGCACGAGTTGTTACATAAATGGAATTATTTGTAGGCACAGTTTGTACAAACGACGCGATGTGCCTTGACAGTTGGCGTATGAATTCACAGCTGTTTCTGAATGCCATGTTCGACTGCCTATAAATACAGCTCTATATGGATGCGCGCTGGAATTAGGTAATTATGAATTTGAGGTTAAATTAACAAGAACGGTATTAAGTTTCAACCGTATTTTCTTTGCGTAACTTCGTGGCTCTGTTTACACCCTTACTCTCCGGCCAGATTGAGATGATGTATTAGTTAAGAGCTTCATAATTCACCATCTCCCTAAGTTTGATAACTTATGCGCCGAGGGAACAATCAATATGGGACGCAAAAGTTTTAATATCTGTGTAAGAGTTTCAGAAGCGTATGATTCATTTAAGTAACCGTAGGAAATATTTTTCACCGTGTGTCAAGTTCAGAATTAGACTACATTTCTTCCGTGGGCGTGGTAATGGTAACGTCGACTAAAGGATAAGGTATACTGTCGCTATACCTCTGTTATCTAAGCTTAAACCTAAAATTGTTCTAACAGTTGGTACGAAACGTGAAATAGTCATGGTTTTGCTTTTGTAATGTTTTGTGAGCTCTATCACCTTATTTGGATCACCGGTGTAGGTATATATATTTTTTTACAATAAGTAAGGACATTTAGTACTTTACTTATTGAGATACAGCATTCCCAACCCGTTACTAAGTAAGTACGTGAGCTTAGTACATTTTGTTAGTATACGTTAGACAATGATCGATGGTGTACTAGATTACACCTGTTGTCGCAAGTTTACAATAAAAATATCATAACGTAAAGTGCTCAATGCCCGACGCCGCACCAATGATCGACATTTTCAGTCTTAACTTAATGGCAATAAAAGTGAAAAGCAGAGTGCTGTCGAACATAGGTTCTTTGTTTTCGGGTGGCCATATTTTTAGTATCGCAGCGGTGTTGACTCGCAGTGAATGTAATCCGCAATCGTGCATTAACTGCAAAGATTGGACACATCAGTCACCTGGGAAGACACCAACGTAGCTTACAGCAACAGAAAAACAGTCGCTGTAATCGAATCCGGCTAGGAGATTACTAATTATTATGATTATTACTTTACGTTAGTTAGTTAGTCAGTCTCTGGCATTTAACACGTTCGCGTCCGGCAGCGTTTCACTGAGCCCTTAAGCTATGCCGGGCGAAATTATCGTGGTCAGGAGTACGAACAACATGGTCACAGATATGTGTCACTGGCATAGGAGTAAGATTTTTTTGGTCACATACGTTGTGTCACCGGACGCGAACGTGTTAACTTGACAAGCTTTTGGAGTAGTGGAGGTAAGTTCGTGCATCTCTTTACCACGGGAAAAGCGGCGCGAGAACTAACCCCCACTTCTTAAAACCCTGCCAAGTACTGTACAAGACACCCTGACAAGTACCCTGGCTAACCCGGAGTTGACAATTATGTAGTTTCTAAGTTGTTATTAATTTTATTCATATTATAGTATATTAAGAAAAAAAACCATATATGATCAAAACATTGAAGGGAGAGGAAAGGAAAAAGAGAAAACAAAAAAAAAGGAAAAGAGAAAAAAAAACTAGTTGTAATTAATTTTAAGAGCATATTATTGTAAAACTGCTGTTTTTTTACGCGGAGCGCACAGTTTAACCTAAAATAAATTAAAAAAATCCTAAAATCATCAAGGTATGGACCACGAGTCCGTAGATGAAAAATTTCTTTTAATAAAAAAAACCCTGCCATGTTAGACGCCGGGGACTACACATAACTCGATTAGTATCGCTTCTTCGATTTCCACCACATCTATGGCCCACTGATTACATTTCAGTCATCCAATTTTCAGCACCCCATTTGCACCACTCACGCGTCCAAGATAAACGATCCCGCATTCCGAAGCAGAACACGTATTGAATAAAGGTGACGTGGATAAATTCCCTCCAAGGTACCATCGCGAACCGGGATTGTTGAGCCACTTACCTATGTTTGTAACTTGGTCGTGTAATACTAATGCAATAGTTAACATCTGTCAGTCACATCGGCCATTGATTACACGTCTTAAGAGGGCGCACACATTTTTTACGAACGTAATTATAATATCAGGCGGGGAAGAGAAATTCAGGGGCAGGGCAGGGGTAAGAGGCACCACAGACCATAACTCGTCGAGTTATGAGTGATTATGGTCTGTAGAGCCCTCTTATCCCTGCGTTTCTCTTCCCCCACCTGACCTTAGTGGTTTTGGACCAATGTTTAAAAAATCGTGAAAAATAAATTAACTCATATTTAGCCATGAAAAAAATATGGTTAGACTAAACATATTCTGTAAATTTACAATAAAATTGTTTCATTTGTAATTACATTAAAATCAATGAGAAAAAAAATAAAGTAATAGTTCAACTTTGAAATTATGTAAAATGATATTTGAATAATAAAAACCAATAATTTGATGCATGTCTCTCCGTTAATCCCCAGTAGACTATATTGTCTATCAGATAATAACAAGTTTATATCGTTTATGGTAAATTTTAATGGAAAATTTTCAAGTGAAAGACAGCTCTGACGCGTATTTTTGTGAAAACCCTTCAACAAATTGGCTAAGTAAAAGAAATCTGTGTTGCTAATAAAATATTTGTTTCCGTTAATCCCTAGAAAAAGAGTTTATTTATATGTTACAGTAGTTTTTCTTTAAAAACTTAAGGATTTATAGCTTTCTAAAGCATTTGAAAAACATCAAAATCACCTAATTTTGTGTGCACGCTCTTAATTGCGAACAGTGGCAAGTGGCTCAACAATCCCGGTTCGTGACTGTACGGCAGGTGACGACGGGTGCAGGCGTCTCAAGGCGGTGTTGCCATTGTTGCCAAGGCTGTTGCAGCAGGCAACATGTGCTAATTGTATTGTAACGAACTTCTAACATTATGCTTCGTGTTCGTAAAGAATAAGACACGTTAGAATTTTGTTAAAAAAATGGTCTATTTAAAGTTTGTGTTGTTCAATACCGCTGTTTTACGCATACTTATAGGTTCATCAGCTTATTATGATTGATGTTATTTATAATGTTGGCTGTCATGGTAATGTCTCCTGAGACACTCAGTAAAATTATGTTTTTTCTAGAATACAATCCACAGTGGTAGAGATTGTTACAGTCTAAAATCATTGATATGAATGAAATCTATTTGATTTCGAAACGTGTAAGCGTAGTGTGGTATTGTTATTAATTAGGTTTGTGTAGTGTATGTTTTCTTTTAGAGGAAGAGGAGGTGTACGAATACGAACACACATTTATTACTTAGGCTTAGCTTTTATTAGGTGTAAAGGTCGCGGGTGAACAAAGTTATTGTTATGGCTCCTATTGGTGTAATTAAACAACAGCTGCCAAACTCACGCAAGCACCCATTGACATACGATAACTATCAAAAGTACCAATAAGAGACGGTTTATTTTGCCGGTAAGTAAGTAAAACCTTCCGAGTTTCCGATTGTATGTAACTAAGGATCATGGGCAAAATGGGTGTAGCACCAACAGCCTTGAAACCAGTATCATTAAAAAGGTATAAAATTATACATAATTTCTTACTATGACCACAAATACCTAGGTCACCGGAGAACAAAGATATGGGCGGGTAAATATTCGGGCGTTTGAACCGCTGTCATTATTCTCAACACTTTTTTTATCAGATACTGTTGGAAATGTGTATATAATAGTCTAGTATATACCTATTTGCAAGACATAGACACTATATGACACACTTATTATACCAATTTCTAAATAAATGTAATAAAAAAAGTGTTGAGAATAATGACAGCGGTTCAAACGCCCAAAGATTTACCCGGGCACATTTATATAAATAAGTGGGCGATGGGCTACCAACCTGTCACTACAATATCACGTTTAGCCATCTGGTTTCCCAAAAATGGTAAACGTGGCACTGGATTTTTGAATTCATGTGCTCTGCCTACCCCTCTTGGGAATACGGGCGCGAGGATATGTATGTATGTATGTATGTATCACTTTATTTGCGTACATACATGCATACATACAATCACGCCTGCGTTCCCAAATGGGGTGGGCAGAGCACACGAAACGTGACATAGACCAAACCTTGATTATGACTATCGTAGCCACTTATAGCATAGTTTTATTTGCGTAGATGTGCCATATCTTTGTTCTCCGGTGATCTAGGTATTTGTGGTCATAGTAAAAAAATATATACAATTTTATACCTTTTTAATGATACTAGTTTCAACGCTGTTGGTGCTACACCCATTTTCTATACAAAAGTGCCCATGATCCTTTAGGCAATAATTCTTAATTTTGAGTTAAGTGTAGCTACCTAATCTTTAAGTTTCTTTTGCGATGATAACTTGTACATTATAAAGAGTACTCGTCTCCTATGCATACTATTTGTACGGTACAAAGTACCTACACGGCGCTAAGAATAAATCACTCACCGTATTTAAACCACTTTCCGCGCAAGACAGCTTTACTTGGGCGTAGGTATTTCTCTGATAGCAATAAACATTTGGTACAAGCTCATCAACTCAAACATTAAACACACGACGGAGCCTGCGGTTGACGACTTACCTCAAAGTCCTCAAACCGACTTGCGTACGTAATGCGCTGAGTACGATCAGTCGCGGATGTTAAGGATTACAGCGTAATCCGTGTGACATCGCGATAGATTGTCACGGTACTCCTGCACGCTCACCCATAGGTACCCGCTATTGGTTTAGGTACAGGAAAATAGATACTGCGATTAACGTAGAGTTTTTGTAAGCGAAAAGAACCACCTAAGCAATCCAGCGTGGACTTTGTAATGCAAACTGATTTTATGACGAAAATAACAGCGATTTGATTGCTTACAGTTGCGATTCTTCTGGCTCCAAGTCCGATCTCCAGACATATTGGATAAAACGTGTAAATAGAAGACAAGCAGTCGTTTCTTGCTTGTTGAGATAGAAAATACAACTTTCTTTCGTTAAGAATGGATTTCTTCTCAACGTTTTGCCCTTTGAAAATTCAATTTTGGTTTGGTTCATCCATGAAGTTATTTTATCAAGTGTGAGACGCGATGAGACGAAGTGATAGAAGCATTGAAATTAGTATTAATTGTTACTTGCCGTTGAAAACGAAGGGAAGAGGTTTAAAATTATGAAAATTTCAATTTCCGTCGCAGGCCGGTGGAAAAGCACCTTCAGGCAGCATAAAAATCTAATTACATTATTCACTTCATTAATTACTCAAATTTATTAAGTTAACACACATGTGTGTTCACCGTCACTTCAGCGACTTCGGGGAATATCATCACAAAACGAGCACATAACACGTCCAAACAAATTATATTAGACTATAAACCAGCTGCGAATAGGCGCCGAGCAGTAAACACGTTTATGAGGCGTGTGCGCTTTTGTATGTAAAATCGTTTGATGTATTGTGAATAACGTTATGTCCCTCTCGCACTGGGAGTGTCAGATAAGGACGCCATCCGCATCACTGGAAAATCATCAATACAATGATCGTTCACACTCACACCCAGTATTCTATTCTAAAAGTCCATGGGCGAATCTCGTTCCGAACGTTAATTTTATACCCAGTATACAAAATATATAACCAATATAGTCGTTTTCATTAGTTCTTTCTACGAAATTCTCTAATAAAAGTCGTATTTCCAAATTAAAAGGACGAAATCGAGAATGCTTGATCGGAGTATTAACATTTCAAAAGTGAAGATGCCTGAAAGCTTTATCAAGTAGCTTGTTCGTGCGTCGAGGACTCATTTAATTAGCGTGCCGAGCAATGTCCGGACCAATTTTTAATATACATTAAATCAATTATCCTCCCACGTGTACAGGCTTAGAAAAGAAATATTCTATCAAAATAAGTTTATTTTGAGCATTACGGTCGCCATGGATGCAAAGCCTTTTTTAGCTTCACATTATCTATACTAATATAATAAAGCTGAAGAGTTTGTTTGTTTGTTTGTTTGTTTGTTTGAACGCGCTAATCTCAGGAACTACTGGTCCGAATTGAAAAATTCTTTTTGTGTTGGATAGACCATTTATCGAGGAAGGCTTTAGGCTATATAACATCACGCTGCGACTAATAGGAGCGAAGAAACATTGAAAAATGCGGGAAAAACGGGGGAAATTAGTCACTATTCCACGCGGACGGAGTCGCGGGCACAGCTAGTACAGGATAAAAATAGTCTTAAAACTTTGAACGTAATAAACTACCGTAATAATCACTCTTATTAAAACAATACAATTAAACTAAGTACATTAATTTCACAAAGATGTAAATGACGATAGTAACGAAGGTAGTCATGCCCTGGTATTGGTTTCGTCGACAACAGAGCAGAGGCGCGTCAGCGCGCGTTTCACAGCAGCTTCTACGGCTTCTAGATGAAGGGCTACGGACTGGCCTGGAAAGTGTCCAGCTAAACTACATTTAATTAACCGCGTTTTTTACTATAAGATTCTTCAGGATTCAGTATTGTAGATTGTTTTACAGTCAGAACGTTTAAGAAACAATAGCTGAATTTACCAAGCTCTATTAAGACCGTAAACATCTCAATATTCTCCATAATACCCCGAAAGGATAGAACGGAAGAGATTTCCTATAGATAATATTGAAATGTTATCCGTTTATCGACGAGTCAATGGTAAACTGAATAAAAACTACAGAGCATCTGCTATCCTTTGACAAAACTCTAGCAGATTTTTTCAATAAAAATTAAGTATCACAACACTAAAAGTGAGGATTTATCTCCATAATAATATTCGTGGCATGCAGAAATAAAATATTTACTCGCGCACGGGTGCTCATTTTCATTTAACCTCTCATAAAATATTGTCATAAAACCTATCTCAATGAATAAACTCCCAATCCAGAATCTTTATGAGGACAATAGTATGAAGCGTAACTTGTTTATAACAAACTTTTATCTCAACAATAACCAACTTAACCAACATAAAAGTAGAAAAACCACCGAAATATTTAATTGTAGGTAATTTTAACCATTAAAGATTCGTGATAAATTTTTATTCAAACCTAGTTAAGAACAACCGCGATGAACCCAGTTTTCAAGAAAAAAAACCGCATCGAAATCGGTCTACTCGTTCGATAGCCTTCGTCAGCAGTCAAAAGCTTCCAGACAAAGCGAAAAAATAAAACAAAAAAGTAAATACGGTAAAATAACTTATTAATAACAAGACGCCAAGACTTCTTGCAAACAAGGGTAAAACTGGCAAAGTATACCTCAATTTCAACAATTTACGGGACTTGGAACTTGTGTAAGCAATACTGTCTAACCTTTGTAGGCTTATGAACAGCGAGGAATGGATGAATAATAAAAAGCCTTCCGACGACCCGTGCTTCGCTGTCACGCGAAAATCGAAGTCTCAAAGAACTGGCGCTGCTTATGTGAGCTTTGTTTTATAACTTTACTGTAGATAAGCTCCTTGTAGAAAGGTGAAATGTTGCCACGGCAAAGAGACGAAAAGATTCACATGTACATTTTCCTAATAACAACGAACGTTGTCGTTGGTTTTATTGATAATAAATAGTTGATAATGCCGGTAAAGGTCGGTAATATTAAGAAAATGACCAAACTACGAGGTCACTAAGAAGCGCTTAACCGGCTTAGTATGATAAAGGGCGGGTCGGATAAACGGTAGTCCATGCCTACTAATTTGAAAAATACTACATAGTTTTCTGAATGACCCGATTTCTGGAATGACGAATACCAGATTTTATTTTTATTGTTTACCCTAAGCCACGTTATAACTTAATGTTTTTAGCAAGAAAACATTCCTTCATGTGGACTTTTTAGATAGTGAAAACATTTGAACAGAGCGAATCGTCGTAGATTAGACAAACCAGCAAACATTGGCTCTAAGTGATAACGCCGCTTTATACCGGATTGCCAAAACAACTTCTCAATACACCGTATTCTCTTTGAAACCTAATTCCCGGAGTACCTTCCAGATTTTAAAAACACCCATGGCAAAAAAATTATGTACTAAAATTAAAGCTTGAACACGCCAAAACGTGGGCACACATAAGTACTTATTTTTTTTCATTCACACAGTATAGGAACTATTTAATGCTGTAAATATAAAGTCCTTTAAATGATAAACAAAAAATACCTTGAGAGCGTATCACTTCATTCAGTCGTTTTCACGATGGCGAGCTCTGAATATCAGCAGCGTGAAATTATTTTGCTCAACCATACGCAAAAACCCAATTTAAGTTATAAGAGCACTAGCAAAATTATTAAAATAACCACAATCCACCGTCTGTTCGGTTTTAAAAAAGTTCCGAGAACGCTTGACCTTGGATCGGGGGTCCGGTAGTGGAGGAAAGCAAGGAGTAAAGGACAAAAAAAAAGAAGCCCGTGTCTTGCTGCTTTTTACATAGAATCCCAAGCTATCATCACGCGATGTCGCAAAAAAGGTACAAATGTCGCAGTCCTATGTGCAAAAAGTCAAGTCAAGAGCTGATTTAAAATCGTACAAGGGTCAAGCTGCACCAAATCGTGATGCTCAGCAGAATTTATCTGCAAAACGAAGAGCACGAAAACTTTACAATGATTTGATGACAAAATTTGAATGCGTTGTATTGGATGATGAAACATATATAAAAGCATACTTTAAACAGATACCGGGCCAAGAATTTTATACTTCTAAGAGCCGTAGAGATACCCCAGAAGATTGTAAGGTAAAAAAGAGATCGAAGTTTCCAAAAAACATCCTGGTATGGCAAGCTATTTGTAGCTGTGGCAAACGAAGTCGTTCGTTTATCACAACAGGCACAGTAAACGGTGAAATCTACAAAAAAGAATGTTTGCAAAAGCGTCTTTTACCCTTTTTACGCAACCACAGTTCACAACCATTGTTTTGGCCTGATCTTGCGAGCTGTCACTACTCTAAAGCGGTGATGTAATGGTATGACCAGAATGCTGTTGCTGTGGTACCCAAAAAGTGCAATCCTCCGAATTGTCCTGAACTGAGGCAGATCGAAGAATATTGGTCCATAATGAAAGGGATTTTGAAAAAGAAACGTGGACACCCTAAATCGGCAGCCGAGTTGAAAAAAATGTGGACTTGGGCTTGCAAAAAATATCCCGTCAGTGCGGTGCAGACCCTAATGAGCCGAATCCGACGTAAAGTACGCTCTATGGCGTATTCAAAGGACAATTAAAAAAAAAATATGTAAAAATGTACAATAATGTAGTAAGTAGGCAATTACAATAATAAAAAACTTGAATTATGGTTTACATATTTTTTTATTTAATATTTTATGTGCCCACGTTTTGGCGTGTTCAAGCTTTAGCCTGTAAGTTCAACACAGCAACATGCGCTTGTCGACTTGTCACTTATTGCAAAGAACCAAAGTATCACGAAAATCTGATATTTTGAGAATCTCATAATTTTGATAATCTGGTAAGTATGTGGTTTAATGGGAACGAGCGTTATGAATATCGTGTCTACTATTATTTATCATCACATCATACATGCCATGGACTATACATAGTCCATTTACAATTACATATAATCAATAGAAGGCCACTCAACCATCAATCAGGAATTCATGAATCCATTTCAACAGTTGGCAAGTTTTCATTAGATAGGATAGACCGTTTCGCAATTCGCAAATTTAATCAGTAGATTGCAATACGCACGCTTATTGAATGAATATAGGATGAGTCACAAATAGGAAATGATTAATATATTTGTATGGACGAATTATTTATATTCCATCGGCGAGTGTAAACAGCTGAAAAGGTGTCAAATAGTTGACAGTAAAATTAAATTAGTTCGGTTGCATCAACCTCGATTGGATGAATTTCAGGGTATGAAAACTACAGGAAGAAATGAGGAAAGTATAAAAATGTTACCACGAAAGACCGAACAAATCTACCTAAATAAGTGTCAAAATGCTTTCAAAGCTCAGTGTGTAGTGGTTGGTGTATTCTGACACGGATCTGTTATAAAGTGGTGTACTCTCTCTAACCCTACTGAAGTTTGACGTCAGCTGTAGCCATTCAACAGCTTATCTGTTTTCGGTTGGAAGGGCATTCTTCAGTGCTCTCTGTTTTATATTTAGAGCGCCTTATCGTGCAGCTGAATGGAACAAACACTGCATTAGTGACAACACGATTGGGTTAATGTAATCGCATTTAGCCACTCACTTGTCCAATAGATATCGAACGCTGTTAGCATAATGGGATCGTCGATGTTTCAATCAAATGAGGCCATGACTGTCTTCCTTACGTGAAATTTCTGTAAAGTTTATAGACTTAAAGCAGCGAGAAAGCATACCTTTGTTTTGTTTATAGTTAGTCGCTCGAGAGGAAAAAGAACACGGGGTGTGATATGAAGTTCTACTTTCTGATAATTATTTTCATCTACAAAATCTGGGATTCCTGAAGGATGAGTAAACATAAAGCCCCTGCGGTAAAAACGTGTTGATTAGTCCCTCAAAGTGCTCGAATGTGAGAACAAACGCCGACAACTGGTTGATTAATTCGACGGCCCGACTTAATTAATACGTTGATCGAATAGAATTCGTCCCGGGGGACAAAGTCAGGGCAAAGGAGGCTTTTATCGCATCGAACTATTTAAGTATTCGGCCGTGTTCCCTAATTCCTTGAGCCGAAAGCGTTTTGATCCAGAGAGCGCACTGTTCATTTTAATATCGGTCAAGCTGGGATTATCGTGGCTCGGGCACTTTGCGAGCTGGGTGGACATCGCCCGGTCACTCGCCTTACATTGCAGCCATTAAAGCTCCGGATAAAAGGTCGCTGTACAATACGGTTATTATACAACTGTGGCTATACCCATGTGGTTTGTTGTCGGAATAGCACCTCCTCATTTCGTCTGAGGCTTGCCCAAGAGGCGACCAAAGAAAACAGGTGAAGATGTGTATTAGGTGAAAAACCTGCCATTATCCAATGTTGAAGGTTAACTGGCAGAGATCCCCTCGGGGATAAGTTCGCCTTTGTGCATGAAGTTGTTATCCTGTATCCTGTGTTTCTGTAATTGTTTTATGTGCAATAAAGAGTCATACAATACAATACAATTAAACTTAAAAAAAAGTTAAAGATGGATACGAAACGTGGAATAGTCATGGCTTTTTCTGTTTCGTGTGCTCTGCCTACCCCATTTGGGAATACGAGCGTGATGTTATAATGTATGCCATGCACATGTATACAACCGAGTGTAAATGCTGGTTGTAACTCTGACGTCAAACTGAACAATAACGAAAATTTGCGCTTAAATCAAAGTCCTTTTGGCGTCATACTTAATGTCAGTAGTTCTCACATAAGCATGTTAGTTCAAAGGTGATATTTATAATACATTAAGTTATTCAAAGATGTCAGGGCAGAGGTGAGTACGTTCTTCCGACTGTTGCGACGCTGCATTTTATGACATGTTTATTATTGTTTTGTACGGCTATTAAATTTTATATTATGCCTTTCTGCATTTAAAACGACAACTATGTTTAGTTCCTACAAGTGTTTAATGTAACAATAACACTAAATAATAAAATTAAACACGCACCATCAGAAAGCGGACGAAAAGGCATGCCTAAGGTATATTCCTCTTTCTTAAATAAATAAAAAAATTACAGATATTTTAAGTACTAAGAGGGACTTAATCAGTTAATCACGTATGAGTATAATTTTAAAGACCTCTACGTTTCTGCCGGGTTACAACGACCGTGGTCACAAGCAAACGTCGAAGTAATTAAAATCATACTCATACATGATTAAGTCCCGCGTAGTAATAAATATGGGACAGAATCACGAAAGTTTAAAACGTTATGTCTTGGTAGAGTTGGAGAGGGTTTTAGAATAGCTTATTGAAACATGTTTCTAAATACCGTTTTTCTGGTACATCGTACAAATTCTACGAACTGTCGTCACAATAACGAACATCTAGGGCCAGTCATGTGTCAGTTGTCTGTGTCAAAGAAAATTCGCAGCGAGACGCTCCAAAAATGCTTCGTCAACTATAAGAGTTATTTCTTCGTGATAACGAGGGTAAGACCTTCGATAGGTGGCAATTTAGCTGAGTTATTAATTTAAAGCTTCTTACTTCACAAGAAAGATTTTTTTCCAAGAAACCTTTCGATACGTAACGAGCTCTAAAAACTACACAAAACTCGAGACTGTCACTCTAAAATCAATGGCCAGTTTATACTCTACTCCCGGTCAAAGAGGTCGACGTTTTCTGCTAATTTGTATTCAGATCACATATGTAGTTTGATTCGCAGGAAATAAACGTTTGACAATAGCAAGCTTTTAGCACATAGGACGCGTCACATTGATACATTACGGTGTGCCGATCACTGTTATTAAAAAACGCAAACAAACTTGGACACAGAAAATATAGATCCATCACAATTTGATTGATTTGAATGCGTAGGCAGTTCAATGGATCAGGAAATTAGATAAGATTGTATTTCACTTTCGGGGCATCCGCGTAATTCAGTCATTTTTTAGCTAAAGTAGAAACTAGATTAGCACGTAATAACCAATGATCCTAAATTTGCTAGCAAATTGAGTGCAGCCGGTACAGAAATAACGAAACAATATTATCAACTTTTAGATTTTTTATTCTGTCTATAGATAAGTCAGGAGACAAGTACGATAAAGTTGCTTAAAAATATTATAATATACATAGTTCTTTTTGTACACAGTAGATTTATAACTGTAACAATTTCTAACTCGTTATGGACTGCATTTTACAAAATCACCGTGGCTTCCAGTGACAAAAAACACTAGATCCAACCAGATGACCAATTTAAGCTTCAGTTTTAGTTATGTTAAAATTGGCTATGGTGAAATAAGGCCATGGTATTTACTTTTTAACGCGGTGTATGTTCTGCCTACCCCATTTGGCAATACATGCTTGAAGTTTATCTTAATGTTGTTTATCTTTTATCTCTAATTAGGCTATTCTAGATAGAATATGGCATACAGATGTTTTTAAAGCAACAATGCTGCACCAAAACTGCTGGGGCAGTTTGCGATCAGATCACTGCTAGTAGATAGTGAACAGAACGTAGTGCCGTAAGCGTAATCCGTGGTTTGTATCATTCGCAACGGATGCTGTCATTGCGCCACAACTAGTTACTGGCCGTGGCACCGACGGGTGGCAAACAAAGCGGAACAAATTGTCGTGGTCGCCATAGCCGTGGCGTACAGGGATCGGCGCGAGCGCCCGCGAACCAATTTAAACCCTGCCCCATCGGGCAAAGGATTAAATTAGTTGAAACTTATGCGGAATGTAGCCCGTGGGAAATGACCGGCCAGCAAACGCAGTGATGACGCAGCAGACACTCCCTCGCGGCTGCGGGTTAGGCCGAGATGGCTATCTAGCTTATTTTAATTGGAACGAGATCTTGCGTAATTAGCAATACGAGTAACTCTACATGAACACCACGCCCTATTCCCTGCGGAGTAGGCAGAAACAACAGCGCCAAAGCATCTATTCTGACATACTTTTCTCGCTTTCTCATACATGCTCGACGGTTTCGGGGCTTTCGAGTGCTTCAAGCCTCTCTTCAGAACTGCGAGTAGGTAATTTTCGCAGCACTTAAGATTTAATTTTTGTCCGCCGTGTTCGTTACTCGTTAGTTAATTATTGACATGCAGTTTGAAAGCACACAACATCCAGTTTCATCATACCTTATCTGTTATCTGAAATCTTCTCCAGCCCTAAGCAGAAATAAATTTTAGAAACGACGGCGTTAATCACCTTCGCGTTCTACTAAGGGCATTGACCTTCAAAAAGGTATTTTAAATTACCATTTAAGGAAGATAGATCGGTTGTAAGCATAGAGGCTCATTTAGGCACAACAATCGTGCGTGACAAATTATGCAACCATAAAACATTTGGTAATTCACCGTAATCATCCCGCGCTAATCTCAAATGGCACCATTTGTCGAGATCCAGCGTATCAGAGTATCAGATAACTGGTCGATTAGAAGCGCCTGATTCGAATGATTCATACGCCCATAAAAGGCGTTTGAAACTGGCCGGAATTCCCAGAAATCATAAACGCGTACACAAAGAGGTGTTGGATCAAAAACGCCGCCACCTATGTCCTTAAATGTGACACTGCCGTCACAGTCAATTCAGCAAATCGCGTCAAACGCGGACATCCGAATAAAATGTTTCGGCACAATCTGTTTTACGGACAGTTATTGATAATGTAATGTCTCCGGCGTCCAAATATTTGGAACGTGAATCACAGCCCGGCGCCCCGCGGGGCACGCGGCTTCTTGCATGATGTTGAATAACCTAAATCTTTACGTCTTTCAATGACCCTTCATAAATTTCGAGAAAGCGCCAAAGCTAGTTCCAATTTGGAAAATACGGGATTTCAGAACGTGCTTGGTTCAATTTCATTGCCTGGTGTATGTACTTTCTTTTGTATCAGAATCAGTTCTGGTGTTGCAACAGCGCAGAACATTTATTTACCTATGGTAAAATAGACAGAAAAAATCCGCTTAAGGTTTACGTACACAACTATTCTTTATTTTATACAGTCAGTCTCTACTTATGCTAGCTTACTTGACTTGCGATTTGATACATAATTTAGTTAAATTATACGTAATTATTACGTACGTACAAAGGTTAAAAGACGTCGAACCTTAAGCCGACGCCCTTAGCAACAATAATTGTTACGAGCCAATTAGCGTCAACGTAACATTTTCTCAAACATTGCTCTCAGCCATTCGAAAATTCCGAAACTCAAGTGCTCTGTTTACGACTATACGGGCTATCTTCAAGTAGATTATTCCGGTTTCACGATACAAATAATGATGGAATTCACGCAAATAGAACCCCGGCCAGATTAAATGGTAGCCAACTAAAAGCGAGAAATTTATTGCTATAGCAAAGTTTGAAGGACTTTATTTAGCTGAGTGAGCACCCAATTCTGAGCGCGGGCAAGCACAGTCGTTAGGGAAAAATCTCTTGGAATCGTAAATTTCACTTCAGTACTAGTACTAGTGTAGTCATATAACGCTGAATCATCCACCCTGACACCTCTCGAACGATGAGGTGAGCTCGCCGGTTCAGTTTCTAAGATATTTGACTCATACGTAGATGGATATCGCGATCATGACCAACGTCCTCCATTTACGGTAATCGACATCCATATGATACCAAGAATCGAAAATAAATGTAAGGCGGTTCTTAAATAACGTCGCTGATATAATCGCTTCATCAAATTCCTGATAAAATGAATGAATTGGATAGGTTAAGTGACTCAGAGTAATCTTCAAAATCAAAAATAATGTATCAATGTCACTACGCTTGAAAAACTCAATTCTTATTAAACTTTAAATTAAGATTTACGTATGTAGAGGTAGGTATCGTACCACTAGTCATGGACATTGACTCGAAATATACCAAACAAAAAAAAATTTTCACGTCATAGATTTCTACAACGGACTTCCGTAACGGAATAGTAGCATATTCAGTGCATAGCGAAGTCTCGCTGTCTTGACAGTTACTTGAATGCAATTTATGGGTGCACGGTGAACGCAAAATGCATCCTGCGTAAACCGGCTCGCGGGCAAAAAATACGCGACACAACTTGGTGGCGGCCTTCACCCGTGCATTACTAGCGAAAACCCATACAGAAGATGAGAAAAAACGAACTAAAAGATTCACGCACGGCTTGCGGGCATGGAACTTACCTTTACGTTTACGTCGATGACTTGTTGGTGTGGTTGTTGGTTGTTAATTGAGTTTATAACTTTAGACATTTAAGGTCCTCTAGAGATGCGTATCTAGTGTATAATGAATTTTGCCATAAATGCTTTACCGTAGTCTACACAATCCGGACACAAAGAACAAAATCTACGTAGGTAGGTAAGGCCGTGCCAGTTGATTTCTGACCACCGAAGAACGTTGTCACAGTAAATATATCAGTTTTCCTTTGTCGAGCAAGTGTCACTATGATGATGTTAACTGTTTTAATAGGCTCTATCAGATCAGAAATTAAATAAGAGACCTAAGTCCTAAGAATAAACTTTTTTCTCAATGCTTTTTTCCCTTTTACAAGTACCACAGTATACCACTTAACTTGGTTCCGAGAACTAGAGTGTAAGGATCCAATGAGTAAATTACAAGTGTACCAGATTCGGCTATATTTGTCGCGACTGAATTAAAGAAAGATAAGCATCAGACGCTCTCAACAGGGTCAAGTGTTCGCTGTGGGCAAGTGTCTGGCTTCTAAGCCTGTTTCGGGACTCCTTTACTTTGGACCAGTGTTTGCCAAACTTTGTCATGCCGAGCCAAGGTAACTTTGACACTGCTCCTTTGGGAAGAAAGACTTTTAAGCCCACGCTAGATCCATTAGGTAAAATAATACATTTAGACAGAAACGCCACAGAGTGGGAGCCATAAGACGAATGGCGGCGGCGAGGCAGGCCCAGGCAGAGATGGCGGGATAACTTGGACGTGTTCCTGAGTGATTGGTGGGTGATTTCAACAGGACGAATGGAAAACATGGGGGAGGTCTTTGCACAGCAGTGGGACATAAACCAAGGTTTGTAATAACATAACACAATTTTATCATAAATAACAAAAACAGGAATGTCGCAATCTGGTATTTTAATTTGTCAAGTACCAGGTCGTGACTCGTAGTTTGGGAAACGCTGCTTTAGTAAATCCTGCGTTCTTAATGAATGCCTTATACCTACTGTATTGCAAAGGACACACTTCGAACTCGTTGATTGCTACAAGTAATCAAAGAGGTAAATCCAAAGGAATTAGGTACCCAGCAGTCAAAATACAACTGTTCGCCCTGCTTGGACCTATTCGAGCCACACCCGTGCGTCGCCATTTATTTACATTCAATAGTAAGGTATTTATAAGCGGGTACAGAAGGCGCGGTAAATCACGATTCAAGGCACGACGGTCCCTCGCTGCCGCTTCATACATGCATTATCAAGTTGTAAATACTAATTATTAAGTCGGCGCCAAGTCGAACGAGTGCGCCGGCGGGTTTAGCGTTATGACAGTGCATTGGTTAGAATGCAAAAAAAGATATGGCAACACTCGTAGCGAAATATTGTTTTTGATATACCTAGTAGCTCAAAATGTGGTATTTTGGTGGTTGTTTCGAAGCATCAGACATACATTTTTTTCGCATCGATACCTTTTTAGGGTTCCGTAGCCAAAGGGTGAACATGGGACCCTATTACTGAGACTTCGCTGTCTGTCTGTCTGTGTGTCCGTCTGTCACCAGGCTGTATCTCAAGAACCGTAAGAGCTAAGCAATTGAAATTTTCTGAGATGATGCATTTATGTTGCCGCTATAACAACAAATACTAAAATCAAAATAATAATAATAATTAAGGAGGGCTCCCATAGAAAAAACGTATTTTTTTTTGCTGTTTTTGGTACAGAACCCTTCGTGCGCAAGTCCGACTCGCATTTGGCCGTTTTTTTTCTTCCAGCATTAAAACTAAAGGGTTGTAAACCTATTAAACCACTTCGCTTAGTTTTTGAGTTTGTCAGTTGGTAATTAAATTTAAATTATAAATAAAATGCATTGTTTAACAGAGATATTAAAGTATTTATTTTACCGGGTTTGCAGTTTTATTGGAGTTGTTAACTGCATTACGCCCTTTTTCCGCGCAACGAACCTTGAAAAAGTATACCTACCTACACCTGACTTATTTTTGTGATTTTCAAAATTTTGTGACATAGGTAATAAAACTGTCTATTCAAAGAAGCTAGTATGTTTACTACCCACTAGTCGCATGTCTACATGCTCGCTCGCAAGTGATACCTCAACTCGTTTAATGACTCATTTAGCGCACTAGCGTCTAAAAGTAAAAGGTTTTAGTCTGATCTCTTCCCCTCGGAACTTCACCAAGTTGAAGTGCTTAAGTTTTTCAACATATTTGATCATGAAAGTTCGTATTTATTGTGCTCTCTCAATTAGCTCCATCGTTAATACCAACAAGGAATACCACAAAAAAATACCATCAAAAACATATACTCAATTAGTAATAAACCGGCCAAGTGCGAGTCGGACTCGCGCACGAAGGGTTCCGTACCAAGGAAATTTTGTATGGGAGCCCCCCTTAAATACTAATTTTATTTTCATTTAATTATTTCCTTTTAAAGTAGATATTTAATTAAACATTCTGGGAGCATTTCAAGTATTTAGCTGTTACAGTTATTTAAATAGACACAAAACAGCAAAAAAAACTGGTTTTTTGTATGGGAGCCCCCCTTAATTATTATTATTAAGTATTTTGATTTTAGTATTTATTTTGAAAGTAAATATTTAATTAAATATTCTGTGAGCATTTCAAGTATTATTTAAATAGACCCAAAACAGCAAAAAAAAACGTTTTTCTATGGGAGCCCCCCTTAATTATTATTATTATTTTGATTTTAGTATTTATTTTTGAAGAAAATATTTAATTAAATATTCTGTGAGCATTTCAAGTATTTAGCTGTCACAGTTATTTAAATAGACCCAAAACAGCAAAAAAAAAACACGTTTTTTCTATGGGAGCCCCCCTTAATTATTATTATTATTTTAATTTTAGTATTTGTTGTTATAGCGGCAACAGAAATACATCATCTGTGAAAATTTAAACTCTCTAGCTGTTACGGTTCGTGAGATACAGCCTGGTGACAGACGGACAGACAGACAGACAGACAGACGGACAGACAGACAGCGAACTCTCAGTAATAGGGTCCCGTTTTTACCCTTTGGGTATGGAACCCTAAAAAGAGGATCCAATTAGAATTCTTGGGTAAAAAATTAAATATTGATAGTGGAATAGGTACGACAAGACTATCCATAGTTGACGAAATTGATCTCGGCAGTACTGAAGAAAATTATTTGCCAACAACACTAGAAAAACTTTGGAAAAACATCAATCACTTACAATTTGTAGACATATTAGACTACAGACTATTTCATGAAAACATATCACACATTGAAGAGATGGTAAATTCCATAAATATCAAAGGCAAATGAACATCGAGGAATGAATGAATGATAAGACGAAATTGCTTATGAATTCTGAACCAGTGGCATTCAAATCAAATGGCATTTTTTTATATTTGACAGGTGCTATCTCCCCCTTAAGTTTGTCTTACTACTGTGGGAAAGATTCTAATAGAGAGATCTCTCTCCAGGCAGATGTTATGCCTGGGGACCGAAGTCCACAGAGAGGAAGTTGGGAGTTGTATTTATGCAACCGTTAGTCAAAACTTCGTTAGCGCGATGTAGAACCGTTTAGTTCGGGTATTCGACGCATGTGGCGCTGGGCGCTACATCAGCCCCCCTTTTAGACCGGAGGTTGGTGAGGCATCGCAGTGCAGTAGGAGATTGCAAGGGTCAGTTGTGAGCTCGAGCCGCGTTGGCGAGCGTTGATAATCCACCGTGATTGTCGGAGAGCGAGTTGCTCAGATCCGATGAGAGTGGCGGAGTGCGTACCTAGAGCTACGTGAGAGGGCCGCGTTGGATGCGTAGCTTAGCAGTATAGGTAGAGGGTTGGTCACTGTAGACACCAGGCATGGAGGTTGTCAACATGCTAGTGGTGCACAGGTGCCGTAAGTCTGGCTTGCTGTGACTGGACCGTTGTTATGATGTAGGTAGATCGATGTAGGTATGTCGAGAAAGGTTGCGTCAAGTGTCCAAGTCGAGGGTCACCACTGTGGGAAAGATTCTAATAGAGAGATCTCTCTCCAGGCAGATGTTATGCCTGGGGACCGAAGTCCACAGAGAGGAAGTTGAGAGTTGTATTTATGCAACCGTTAGTCGAAACTTCGTTAGCGCGATGTAGAACCGTTTAGTTCGGGTATTCGACGCATGTGGCGCTGGGTGCTACACTACTTATGGGATACCCGGTATAAAAATAAAGCCTTTGACAGTACTAATGTTAAACTGTAAAAACTGATCAATTACCAAACAACAGAGGGAAAAATTGGAATGCTAGAGCCTATGCCAAAAGGCTCACTACACATCTTATAGGAAACAAGATCTTTAAAACTTTTATTCATCCTAGTACAAGCAGAACAAAATGCGTATCCTAATAATGGCTAACCAATTGTTTTTTGTTTAATAAAATCATCAGCTGACACTTTGGGTGCCATCATATTCCGAATTTTGGATAATGGAACCATTTCATAATCAACACAATTTATTATCAAAGTATATTGTCAAATTTGTTGATTTGTAGTTAAATACCTAATATTGTTATCAGTAAAACGGATGCAGCATTGCAAGATTTTTTGCAAGGCTCACATCATCAGTCTCTTCCAATTCGTAAAAAGTGATGAAGCAAAACACGAACAAGTATGTTTCCATTATATCAATGAAATCTCTTCTGATAGGATGCCTGTTCAAACACAAACATGGTGTTAACTGATAATTACAGAAATATGTAAGAGGCAACTGATAAGCCATACGCTGCCCTACATAACAGCCTTCAAAACAAAATTATTATTCATAGAATGGAACATAGAATCATACAAAATAGATTAATGGCTGCTCTCATTATTAAATTTTCAATGGACTGGTCACATTGGTAGATATTCTGAGTTTTTTACTTTATCTATGGTTTGTGTCCACTGGAGGAAGGAAAAAACTTCTGAATATTGGGAATGTCCCTAATCATAACTATTTATAGTCTAATTTATAGTTTAATTTATGGTTCAAGTAACAAATGTAAAAAATACAAATCATGGAAGTTGTGGAGGGCGAGACCAGCATAAGTACATAATTTATCTGTAAAAGTTTAGACAGTACCGTTTATATGGGATAGGGTTATATAAGGCTTTCTTTTAGTATGATAAAACCATCTAGTGCAGTCTGTTGTTATAAAAAAATTGTCGAGTGCTTACCGTGATTTTAGTTAACTCCACAGGTAATGCATAAAACTAAAAAGTTCAATTGAAAAAAAAATGTTTCTCATCCATTATTTAGATTAATAATAAAATTGTTCAACTGAAATTATTTGACAGACCTATACTTTAATAGGAGCCTTAGCACAATAATATTTATCTGTGGTTTAAAAGTTTTAAGCATTTGGGTATCTCTGTTGTACTTGTGTGGTTAGTGTGAAACTTATGTTGGGGGTAAAATTATTTGTTATGGTGTTATGGTAAAATGTTATTTTTTTTTAATATTTTTCTCCTTGACTTCAAACTTAAGTACTGTATAGGTATCACATTACATTAATGGCATTTGTTAACTCAAAATACCCAATGTTTTATGCGCATCAACTCAACCAGTGTTTTCATAAAGTAGTAAAAATACTAGACTAAAGAATTAAACAAAATAGTCAACTTACCAAAATATTCAGAATAATTTAAGCAATAGCTAAACCTATCTATCTTTAATAACTAACCAGTACTGAATTGAATACTTAGTTGATTAAAAAAATAAGCTTCTCATGTTCCATTATAATTGTTTTAAGTTTCTGTTACTCAAGTACTGCTGGCATGATTTTAACAACAAAGAACTCGTACCGCAAAAACTACGGTAGTAGAGGCCAAATTTCATACGGAAATGTTTACCTACAAAAAAAGACTACAAAATTAGACGGCAAATCCCGTTACGCTTTTCTTCGGCGAGTCATACACTCCAACTATAAATAAATATGCAAAAGATACTTACAATGAACTGATTATCCCTGCGTCCTTTATTTTATTACCAGTCCACCATTAAACGCAATGCATTGACCATTGAGCAAAAAAAGCAAGGGTACACCGATTGATCAAGTCACAACTGTCTTGCTATTTACGGGCGTAAAATAAAACAACACAACACTAGCTACCAAAAGCACAAAGTTCGGAGGAAAGTAAAGACTGATAGATTAATTACGACATTAAAGAATACATTTCAACAGCACAGTTCACTCAATTTCCACCAAGTCCACACTACACCTCACCACCATTACTGCGCATCCGGCAGTTCACGGTTTTTGTGAGTGACATTACCGGTGTTGCTAAGCTTATGTCTATAAATTTCCTTGTTTTGGATCTCTGTTGATAGTAAAGGAAATTACGAAAATCGGAATCACAAAAGAGCTTAAGCAGCTTCATCATGTAGGAAAATGTAAACATTAAAAAATCAAGGGAGCTGTCACAAACATGATACTTGCAGACAAATTGAACTTGCTTCCTAATGCCTTCTGAAAGATAAGATGATAAGATCAGCTATAGAAGCTCGCTAAGTTTTATCCCCGACATGAAAAATTACCCATGCTTATAAGGTGTGTGTGAAAGAGACAACAAACACTTTTAAACTATGAACAGGGGATTAACAGCAGTGTGCTAAGACGGGCCATGCTATACAAGATGCATCCTAAATGAATTGTGTCCCAAGTTTACAGTAATCAAGGGACAAATTAGAAACTTGCAACATTTTTCTTACTTTTTAAACTGATTTAGAATTTGAGGGCTTTAGAATTTTTAAAATCCGTCTTCATATACAATTGATGTTGTGTTTTCTATTATTTTTTATTTAATGTTATTGAAACCAAAATCGTCACATTAATCTGTTAACATATTGTTCCGTACTTTTTCTAATTGAAAAGATCCCTAAATTGTAAGTTTATTTCTGAACGCAAGGAAATTGCATTCCATCTGGCTGTCATCTGTCATCGCAAATAGTATTTTTCTGTGAAGAAAGCAACTTCGGATTGAAGTCCAAATCAACACCATAGATATTTATGTAAAGTTTTTCTTTAAATGTGAACTGATTTGGCAATCTATCATATAGTAATCACCCATTAATTACTGTAAAAATATTTTAAAGATTGATTATACTGATTCGTTTCAAGAGATATGGCAACTAGTGGAATTTAAGCAAACTGAATAAAACTCAGTTTCAAAAATTTGTATCATTTGGACTATGTAAGATTCTTTCTTTCTAGTAAAATACACCTATTCTTATGCCGTCAACAAACGAAACTGACGTGTACCTTCAAAACAATTTCAGTAAAACTAAAATCATTAAGTCCATGGTGTTTTGAAATTCGCCCTGAAGATGTCGGAGAACTCAATGCCTGGCGAGGCAACATCGGAGGGGGCTCAGACGACGAATACAGAAGGGCCGTTGTCAGAACGTGAGGCTTATTTTGTAGCCCTACGCGTTTGGATACAGCAGGCAAGGACGTACCAGAACTTGTCGTCATGCTTCCCCTATTACATGATGGGGTTTCGGGGCCCTTACCCAGCTCAAAGGAACGTGCCATTACTGAACAATAACTACCAGTTTCAAGGACAACAATACCCTTTCCAAGTGCCAAATCCGCCTCGAAATGCCCCCGCCAATCAGCCGCCACAACTCGAAGCCCTCACCCCAGCAGAAGGTAAATCACAATTTAAATCAACTATCTAACTATTCAGAATGTATAAATTGTATTTTCTTGTATATTTAGTTTGAATTATATTAAAATAAATTCTCTTTTTAAGTAATTTTACAAAACTGTAATTTTTCATGGTTCCTTAACCTTGACAGTGACTAAAGGCTAATTAGAATTCTTAAGTTTTCTTGTAGCCTAAGATATGGAATATTTTGGAGCTTATTATAGTCCTTGATATCAAATTGACAAGGTAAGTTTGCGAATTGATTTCACCTGGAAACAGACTTGAGCGAACTTAAATCCACTACAAAAAATCTTGCATAGTTAAATGCTGGTAACTATAACACCCTTTTACCTTTTTTTATACTTTTACTATTGAACGGCACTCTGTTGTCTCTGCCTACCCCGCAGTGAATAAGGCGTGACAGTTATGTATGTATGTACTATTGTGTACAGTAGCGGCTTTAGGGTAGGGCGCGGTTGGGCGATCGCCCAGGGCGCCGGGTCAAAGGGGGGGCCACATGAACCCCTTTGGAACCTGTCGCTCTTAGTAGGGGGGCGCCATAGAAACCTCGTCGCCCAGGGTGCTGGTAGTGTTAAAGCCGGCACTGATTGTGTATGTACATAAGTGTGGAAACATTCTGGTGTTCATATATGGTGTTACTCTAAATTCTCTAAAGTATTGATTTTTGGTTTTGAAAACCACTAATCCAAAAAAATACACTACTTCACAAGTTGGTTTCTCTACATGCTATGGCCAAATGTAACAAGTATCTCTATACTTTAGTGTAGCAAGGAAACTTTAAGATTTAACCCATGTTTTTGCTTGAGAAAAACCTTAAGTTAGCAAGGGTCAAATAGGGGTTGTAATTGTAT
Source organism: Adoxophyes honmai (assembly GCA_005406045.1). NCBI lineage: Eukaryota > Metazoa > Arthropoda > Insecta > Lepidoptera > Tortricidae > Adoxophyes > Adoxophyes honmai. Next base: position 111,414 of record BHDV01018821.1, read on the forward strand.
GATTGTTTTTGTAGTAATTATTACAATAATCAACATTCTACATTCCAAGACTACAATTGTGTCATATTCATGTAATATCATCAGTTAGTGCATCGTTTCTTAACCTCAGGTCGTAGGATATATCGAGATCCCGCAGGACCCGCAGGACTTTTTTGAAAAACACCGCAATCACTGCATTTAATTTGTTTTTAATGTTTGTTTGGATCGCGAGCTTCTGATATTTTTGAATTTTGGGTCTCAAGGCGAAAAGGTTAAGAACCGCTGAGTTAGTGTTTAATGGCAAGTGTCACATGTGTTTGTCAGTATTATTTACGTAAAACCGACTTTCTGTTACTCTTATTTACTTAAATATTAATATAAAGTGTAAACTCATAAACCACTCATCTCTGTTTGTAAAGGCACACAAACTAATTCACCTGTATAAAATTTTCTAACAATTGTTTTACAAGAAAATGGAAAACCTACATGATATTGTTACTTTAGCTGATTGTTCCTGAACTTCAGGTTACAAAACCTTCTTGTTAAAAGTAATCTTATTTGTTCCAGTGATTTCCCGCCACGGAGGCTACGAGTATGTGATCCCTCCACTCTACAAGAGACTTGCTGCAGAATTCATAGATTTTATGCTGCTCTTCATCCTAAAACTAATAGTTACATTCATTGCAGTAGATATGTTTGAACTGATGTAAGTAGGCACTGTTACTGCTGTTTTTATTTAAAGCTTCAAACGCACAAAAATACAGTGGAACGCGCAAAAATATCTGATGCGTCCTACTGCCACTAGTAATAGAGTTGTATCATGCCCGCTCCAGACTCTCGCGAGGCGCCTCCTAGAGGCTCTCGGCACGAGTCTTGACGAGTGGAGGCTGCAGGAGTGCCAGCCATCCACACTCTCGATTTACTCAGTTGCCCGCTACGTCTACTACAAGATGGACGTGACTGAACTGACTCTGTTAGCTACTTTATATGGATTTTTTGGATTCCAAATGATTGGTTCCATTTTATATAATTCCATAAATGTGGTACACAAATCGTTACTCCACTCCACCATGATAAAAAAATACGCAAGTCCTTACTCTGCAGCAGCTAATAACAAAGTGAGCGAGCGAGCGCGAGAGTGTGGTTGTCAACCACTGGTTGATTCTCTCGCCTCACCCCCTCGCGTCCTTTGACTCGCGCCCGAAAAACCGACACAAATCGGAGCGACAGCGAGGCGAGGCGAGGGAAGACGAGGCGACACGAGCGAACCGTCCTCACTCTCGCACTCGCGTTCCCTCGTGTAGCCTCGTGGAGAGTCTGGAGCGGGCATCAGATATTTATGCCGCTTTATTGTGTCAGATATTGGTGCTGGTGACTGTACGAACGAAACGCCTATTTCCCGGCTGGTGCGATGTATGCGCCCTCTTGTTTAGTTTCGGATATTACGATATTGTGATGATACCGCCCTGCGCAGCCTTGTTTCGGCTCTCAGTGCGTTTGGAGCTTTAGGGTTTCATGCCTAATTATTATTACTAATATAGGTCGCGTAATGAGCTATAGCAAAGCTGCTTAACCTTTTGAAGAATCGGGCCAAACGGTACATTCAGTCGCCACTTACATTTTCTACTATACTGCGACGGTTTAGGTACTTAAATTAAAGTAAACAAACTTTATGTCAGATTTGACAGGTTAAGAACGTTTTTTTTTACCACCCAACTTTTTTCGGATGTTCAAATAGTTTAGCAAAGGAATCTTCATAATATTTATTGATCTGATGAACGTTAGTGGTCTAATTCCGATTGTTTCTGGTATTAGGTAAATTTAGACACCAACAAAATATTTTTTATTGTTTCCTTCCTTTGCTAAACTTTTTGAATATCCGAAAAAAGTTGGGTAGTAAACAAAAAACGATCTTAACCTTTCAAATCTGACATAAAGTTTGTTTACTTTAATTTAAGCTCCTAAACCGACAGAGTATACTTATAACTAACGCTAGGTCAGTTATTGCTGGAAATTCATCCAAGCCATAGGTACTTGCGCGGGCCACTTAAAATTCTTCCGCGGGCCACACTATGGCCCGCGGGCCTAGGGTTGACCAGCCTTGAGCTATAGTAACACGTAATTTTATACATACATACATATCCTCACGCCTGTATTCCCAAGAGGGGTAATTTTATCCCCTTCATAAAATGTCTTGCCAAATGCTTTTTACGTTTAAAAGTAGAGATGGGCCGAGTACTCGTTTGATACTCGGTACTCGGCGTACTCGGCGGGTTTTTTGATACTCGTACTCGGCTCGGTACTCGGTTATTTTTATAACGAGTAACGAGTATTAGTCTACTGGCCCATGTTGAAAAAATATGGGTCAACTGAACCACCAAGACCTAGCTAGAACAATATAATGGCATAAAATAATAAGATTCAGCACTATGACGGCACTTGTAAGCTGTCCAACTGAATGCAGGTGAGAATTCAAAAGTACAATCCTCGATTATTTCCTCTTGTCAATATTGGCATGTTTTTTGTACGGCGTTGCGAAATAATGTATTGGAAGCAGTATTCAAATAGTATGAAACTGATGCCGTATAAAAATGGTGAGCCACAAAGTCGGATTTCCTTTTCATTTTCCGACAATAAGGATGATGACAGGGTTAAAAAAATATCATTCTAATTAGTCCGTTAGTTAGATTACATATGGAAAAAAAATGAGACACATATTTTTTAGTTTATCAAATCGACAAAGGATGTCACAGTTGAGTAAAAATTGTACTCAAACGTGACATCACGCGAAACTTTTAGGATCTGTATTATCGTCATTTTTCGTGTGTCAAATAAAAGAAAAAATATGTGTACAGTATTTTTTGGTGATCTATCTGACGGGATAAATAGTTTTTTTTAGTCATCTACCAAATTCCCAAGGTAAATTTTTTATGGCACCAGTTTCATAGTACCTATTTCAATACTGTTTGGCTATGGCGGGGTGAGGGGTGTATCAACGCGAGCCGACGTCTTGACCGGCGCAAACCTGTTTGTACTTGTTTACGCGCGCGAAATACGAATTTGATTGAACCGAGTTACTCGGCCGAGTACTCGGTTGAAAAAAAATTGAACCGAGTAAAACTCGGTACTCGTTACTCGGCAAAAGTGTTACTCGGCGCATCTCTATTTAAAAGGGGTACATATACATACCTACTAGTTTGCCAAGGCACATATGAAATTTTATGGAGACATTTGAAAACAGAACTTTTTAGTGAACGAAAAGTACCTACACTTAGCAAAAAATGTAAGGTTAATGAATTATAAGATTTTTTTTTTTAATTAAACTATTTTACATTACAGTGATTTGGAAAAGTTCGACTTCTACAAATTCAGCGAACACTATGACGACTACAAGTATGCGATGGAATTGACATCGGAAATCCTTTTCCTAGAGGTTATATATAGAATACTCGTCTGTATATTTGAGGTAAGTTTCTTGATTATGTGGCTACCCTAGCTCCTATCTTCGAGTAGTATCTACGACAAACCCCACACACAAACAGCCACAAAACTCTTCCACCGGCATATTTTTTGTAGTATTCATTACATTTTTAATGGACGCGCACATGGTTGACGCCGGTGGCCGCCACACGCTACAATCGTCGCAGCTCGCTTCTCGTGGCCAGCACCGGCTACTAAACGGCTGTCTGAACTAAACAAGTGGTTGTCGCGCGCTTCAACTACTTTTGTAGCTGCGTCTAGCTTCTCGTGGCGGCGTTTGTGGCTGTGGCCGGTGGCCCGTGTGCGGCGACACTTAGGCTTAGCGCGCACTGCGGTTTTTAAAAAGCGATTCCGCTACCGCAAAAAATGTAACGTACGGCATTCTTTATAAGCGCACGCACTAGCGTTTTATTTCAGTGACTGATTTTAAAAACGCAACTTGCTACATTTTGGTTCGCGGTTTACCACCGCGCGTTTTTATGTATCCCATACTTCATGTATGGCAGCTCGGCTCAGAGAGCGGAGCAGTTAGGTGTGTGTTGTGCGCTGCATTATGTCGTCGGAGTCCGAAAGTCCGTTGCCGGTCGAAAGTGAAGCGTTGCCGGTAGACAACAAACACAACATTTTACAAAAATATCCCTCAAATATCTTTAATCTGTTAGAGGATGCACCCAGTACTTATGTTAGCGAAGACGTTTTAAATTTTTGTTATTTCTTAAAACTAAGGCCACAACACATACCTACTGCTCTGAGGAAATCCGTCGTCATACCGAACGTGAAAACCGCGGAAACGCAACCGCAGTGCGAGTTCCTCCGCGGTTCGGCGTTTTCGGCCATACCGCAACCGCAGGAAAAAAACCGCAGTGCGTGTTAAGCCTTAGAGTGAAGCCTACAATCTAGATATGTTTATTCCAGGCGTTTTGTCTAAGCGGCAGCGTGGGCCGAACGGGCGGCGCGACGCCTGGCAAAGCCTTGCTAGGGCTTCGCGTAGTGACCGCCTCGGCCGTCCTCCCCGTGGAGGGCCGACCGAGGGAAACAGTCCTCCTCTACCCCGGCAGACCCCTCTCCTTCATGATCGCCCTCTTCAGATCTCTCATGAAGAACTTCCTCATATCCCTCCTCTTCCCTCTCTGCGTTGTCCTCTTCGTCTTCCGCCACAACCGAACGGGGTACGACTTGTTGTGCGGAGTCATCGTTGTTGAAGAGAACATGTTCCCGAGGAGACGGCATGCCCCGTAATTTTGCCAAGTTCTGGTGGCCAAAGTGGGAGCCAAGGTAAACCTTGTTTTTTTCGAGTGAGATTTCATGTAGACACGTTTTTATAGATAGTTCAACTCAGTTGTACGCGCGGCGTTGTGTGCGTGCGCTTGTACATACATACTTAACGTCACGCCTCTTTCCCACAGGGGTAGGCAGAGACTACTTTGTTCCACTTGCTACGATCCTGTCATACCTCTTTTGCTTCATCTACATTCATTAACCTCCTCACACATGCTCGTCGGTTTCGGGTACTCTTGACCTGACCTGTTTCTAAGGGTCTCACCAAACCAGTCGACGCCTTTTCGGCAAAATGTGGGTAGAAAAAGCTTTATGTCAACGCAATAAGGGCGAAAAAGACGTGAATTGGCTCGGCCATTCTCGGTCGAACGAGCCGAGCCGTTTGACGTCTTGTTCGCCCTTATTGCGTTGACATAACACTTTTTCTACCCGCATTTTGCCGAAGAGGCGTCGACTAATGTGGGGAGACCCTAAAACGTCCGCGATTTGGTCACGGAAGGTCCGTCTAGGTCTTCCCCTCCCACTGCACCCATCCACATTCCCCGTATAAAGTTTAGTCAATCTTCTTTCATCCTCTCTATGTAACCAAACCAACTAAGCATTTGTTTCTCTTTTGCGCTTGTAAATACACAGATTTCATTTGTATGGCGCTCGTCACGTCACTGCCACTGCATACAAATGAAATCTGTGTATTTACAAGCGCACGCACACAGCGCCGCGTGCACAATTAGTTGGACTACCTGTAAATAAGTTTCATCGCATTTTACTATAGATAGTTCAACTCAGCACACAGCGTTGCGCGCACAACTGATTGTGAGTTGAACTATCTATATCAGTCATAATTAGGGGGTGAAATCAAAATGGTGGTACGAAATAAGTGTTTCTTAGCTCTTCTGTTCTTCTCAGCTAATGCTAGCTCATTCGTTTTAATTAGTTTAATTAAATTTGAGGAGTACATTGAGGTCGTGATTTCGTTCCACTGTAGTATCAATATCCTAAATTTTATCTGGATAATTTTAACTATTGAAGAGTAGAAAAAAAAATATTCAGTGAGTAAGGAGCACTAATTTTGTATCACTGTTTCACTATAGACAGTCAGATAACACAGTGATTAGACGCTGGTTATGAAACTCGAGGTCCTGGTTTGAATCCCAAATCCCAATTGATGAAAAAAAGTTTATTCTCCAGACTTCGATGTCTAATGTTTATACTCGTAAGTAGGTAGGTAAATACGTATTTGTCAAGTATGTCCATAAAGTACAGCCTTCGCCTAGTTTGGAACTTAGCCAATTGGCGTGAAATATAGGAACTATCCCTTGATACATACATACATACATACATACATATCCTCACGCCTGTATTCCCAAGAGGGGTAGGCAGAGCACATGAATTTGAAAATCCAGTGCCACATTTAGCGATTTCAGGGTAATCAGAAGGTTAAACGTGATATTGCAGTGACAGGTTGCTAGCTCATCGCCCACAATACACTAACCCGTTCCCAGAGTCGACTCTTACGACACCCACGGGAAGAAAGGGGGAGGTACTATTCTAACCCGGCACCACACCATATCCCTTGATTATTTATTTAATTTAAAATCTTAAGTCTATCATGGGAGTAGACGCTTGAACTTGCTTGAATAAATCCAAAAACGACGAGCAAGCTTGTACAATCAGCAACAAAAATTTAGACGCTGTGAAGCTACCAACAATATGTACATACAACCTTAATATTATTGGCACATTCATTGTGACAGCACGTTTGTTACTGACTGTACTCAGGATAAGAATTTTTTGTTTCTACTTAAAAGGATATCTACTAATATCGCTGATTCATTATGCGTGTCTGGAACATTGTTTTCCTAATTTACCAAAGACATTTTAGTTCGGAGTTTGAATTGATGTCAAACGGATTGACGAAAGGTTCTTGCGAAGAACACTTACCACCACAATGATATGGGGTTGGATGATTCGGGTGGCTCCTCATTTTGCTGGCAAATAATCATAAAAATGAACGGGAAATGATAATTAAATAGGAAAAAAGAGGTTGTTCTGAATGAAACTACATAAAAGTTTCAGAAAACGTTACAAAAAATATGGTCTTGTATTGTATTGTATGACTCTTTATTGTATAAAACAGTTACATATGTATAACAAGTTACTGGATAACAAATACATGTACAAAGTCCAACTTATTCCGGAGGGGATTGCGCCAAACATTTTAAGAGAAGTTGTTGTGTTGTTGGACAGGATTTCCAACAAATTACATAGTTATTTCAAGGACTACGTTATTTACACTACTGGTTAGCTACTACAACGGGAATGAGCCCTTTTAAGAATTGATCGGTAGCAAGAGTGATATTTTTACCTTTTGACCGCCAGCTTATCAACATATAGAAAAAAAATGCTAACTCATAGTCATTTTAAAACGAACACAATTGTTTTCATCGAGATTAGCTTCACATGTTTCGGGCCGATTGGTGACCCATTACCAGGAGCAACGCGCTACGGCGGCAGCAGTTAGTCGCGCTCTGCGCGCCCACGCTGCTCGCCTGACTGCTTAACGCAACAGTCAAACGTCGGGTACAATCCCCGGAATTAAACTTGGCATAGTAGCAGTACTTAGTAGTGATAGTTCGCGCATCGCTTTCATCATGGAAGAGCGATGAGCGAACTTATCCTCACTACATAAAATCTTGTCACTTTAAATGCCGGGGACACAACACTAAAAAATTCTGTGTGTGTCTGCCGTTATGGCGCGTACCTCTCGATAATGGTTCACGAATTGCCCCGAAACAAGTCGAACCTATCTCTAATATATCCATTTTGCTTCACTATGAGTCTCGAGACAGTTTTACATTTTTCGAACTGTCTGCTGTTAGTGTTTTTATATACAGTTTAGGCTTAGGTCAAAGGGTATTGAGAAGCTATTTTTATTTTTTTGTGATTTAGTATACGATCCACTGCTATAGCGTGGTGAATGTGGCATGTGGCAAGAATATTTGCATTGTTAATATTCAACCTTATGATTATGTCGTATGTAAGGTGGTACTAATTGATTTCTGACCCACTGCAGGACGTTGTCACAATAAACGTAAGAAATATTTCCCTTGTCAAGCAATGCAATGTCACTACAACTTTTTCTGGAAATAGGTTCTACACTGGGTCAGGAATAAATTGTAGCGAGTCTACTCCGACTATTTTTGTTTAGCTTCTTTGAAAGTATTCGCAAAGTGATTTTAAAATTATGGTACAGTGGTATATTATACATGTATAGTTCAAATGGAAGTATTTGTTATAGATAGGTATAGTTGTAAACAATTTTATTAATGTTTTAGGCTCTCCCTTTAACTCGGTCATGAATGGAATGGCATCGTAATGATTTAGTGACAACTTGGGCTAGTGAAATATTTTTAAAATTATTTCAACATTTCAAGTTCTCCATATGATAAAATTAGTAAAATATCTTCATTAACTACCTAGTACCATTATTGTTTTTTAAATATTTTGTAATGTCTTTTTTTCACTTTTCCTCATTTTTTTGTTTTCTATTTTTGTGTACAAAAAATTCATAAAAGATTAGCTAGTAATAAGTAGTAGGTAATAAAACTACAACTAAACTTTTTAAAAGTACACGAAAATGGCTCTTGTCTTTGAAAGATCGCCGTTTTTTCCAATGATTCATAAATTAAATCCTACTTTTTTGTGTATATCATTTTAATACGATATTATGTATTAGTTGTAGTTGTATACTTTGGTTCCTTTTCTATATACATGTCATTAGAGTCCAAGGACAAAAACAATGAATGTCCAATTGTCCAATCAACGTTATAGTCGACTTCGAAAGCTTATACTGACTATAAATTCTATTATTTATTAAAATAGGTACAGTCAAAGAATATGATAACTAGACAATATGTCATACTAAAGGCCGGTCGCGGAGCACAGCGAAATTGCTGCTTTATATCTCTGTCGCACTAATAAATTAATATGTGCACAGTGCGACGCAATATTACTGCATGCGTACAACAGCACATGAATTCAAAAATCCAGTGCCACGTTTAGCAATTTCAGGGTAATCAGATGGTAAAACGTAGTCTGCCTACCCCTCTTGGGAATACGGGCGTGAGGATATGTGTGTGTGTGTGTACGACAGAGATAGATAGCAGCGGGCCAACGCTCAAATTTCACTGTACTCCGTAACTAAAGGTTCAGTGAGCTACGGATCAAATTCCTTGAATGTACTTGTCATCACTTTGCACATGAATCTACCCGTGTGAACAATATCTCTGGTTAAAATATACCCATGACGTGCAGGTTGAGAGGCTTTGTCACGCCCTGGGTATGTAAAACACCAGTAGCGTAGCTAGGGGGGGGCGGCGGGGGCGGTCCGCCCCGGGTGTCACC
>BHDV01018821.1:120723-158344 GCA_005406045.1 Adoxophyes honmai
TCATTTTTAGACTGTGTATTTCAATAAAAAGACATGTCAAGATTGTTTATCATCTTTTAAGTACCTAAACCGACAACGTATAATTGAGGCTCCAGGTTACCATGATTATAAGCGGGAGTGGTTGTAATAAGTGTACATAAAGTATTGTTGAATGAAAAGCCTTTTATTTCCTTTTTCTTAGGTAGGTACCTAAAAACAAAGAAATCTCATAATTGCGTGACGCTCTGACGCTCCGCTAAGTCCTGGCGCAGACGACAGACTATTCACGACGGACTTTTCAGTCTGTGAAAATAGAACCTATGGAATTATATGCATTAACGCACATGACGCGCAAAAAGTCCGGCTCACAATGCTTACAATCCATGCATACTTTTTGGGCGCCGCATACTCGATCGCACAAAAAGTCTGTCGTCTGCGCAGGGCCTAAGAATTGAAGAATGCGTCAAGCGGACAAAAGCCCCTCGACTGCCAGATGACGGAGGTCTTATGGCTGGGTACACTGCTCCTACCGCTTTCTATCGCCAAATCTGAGCATTGTCATAAAATACCAAGACGGTTAAATTGCTCTGTTTCACCACGATCATGATCACTAATAATTTGAATACTTGAATACTGAATACTACATATACCTACCTACCTACGAATATCTGTGAAAATGCCAAGTCATTAAGCGTTCAGTTCAGGAGAGAGTCCCTGGGAAAGACGGTTGGATATTGATATTAGACAGCAGCGTTTCATTAAACTTTATTGAGTATAATGCCAGGCATGAGGTCATCGCTCTTTGAACACGGTACCCTAAGGGCCACCATAATGAGATTGCTAAGAGTAGTACCAACCAACAGCTTCAAGCAGTCTGCAGTTTCAATACAAAATTTCATCACTCAATACACGTAACAACTGTTCGTGCGACTGTTGTTGTTGTTGGTACTACTAACTGACCCTAAGAAATGGTAAGTACAAGAAGTATGGTTAAGTATATGAAATTCAGATTATGTCTTCAATTTTATCTCTGAACAGTATAATGCATACAAATGAATTGTTAGTTTAGATGAAGGCCCAAGACAACATTTACATAATTTCCTTCCACTCTGTAAGCACAGTTTGTTTCATCTTGTTACGGCATCGTATAAATTTTACGATTTTTTCGTCTGGCTTACTCTTTTCTCATACCGGTGGACATGAACTAGGGTTGCCAACCCTACTATATAATATAGTATCCTACTATATTAGGGGTCCAACTGCTATATTTTTATAAATAAAATATAGTAGGCAAAACTACTATATTTTTATCATCAAAGTCGCTAAACTTGGTTTCTATTTTTTTATCACACTTTCAGAATATTTCTGAACGAAAATGTTACTTACATTTACATACACCCCGCAGTGCTTGACAATTTCTTGAAAAACAAAAATTTGTTAATGAAAGCTCAAAGCAAATAAAAATATTATTATGTTTAAAAAATAATTAAATATTACTTGAAACCTACTATATTTTTTATTAATAATTCCCGAACTACTATATTTTTATGGGTTCTGAAGTCAAAACTACTATATTGGGTCCAAAAAAAGTTGGCAACCCTAACATGAACCTTTTTTTTGCATTCCTCCATTGTAGGATATATTTCGTAAATGAGACCATTACCTACTTTGTCTTTCTGCCTGTACTTTATCCCTTTTTTGACATGCAGATAGTTTCGAATCCCGAGAAACGATATAGGCAACTAGGTTGTTTTTATTTAGAAATTTCGGCAAAATGCATAGTTTCGAAAATATGTAGGCATCATCTAATTCAGAATTCAGCTGAGCTCTAGGTAATAGTAATAGGTACGGCTGCTTATATCACACGAGGGTCTGAGAGCACAGGGTTTGTAAATTACGTTAATTTTAATTGAGGTGGGTAGCGGTAAGGGCATTCTATATAAACGAATGGAGTTGGGAGCAATAGCTCGTAATAATATAATTCTAATATATGTATCTAAGGTAGGTTCTGGTCGGTGATATTGAACTAGGTAGGTAAGTACTATTACGTATTAGCTATTAGGAGTATTCCACAATGAAAAGTAAGTAACCAATTAGACATTGGTAATTCGGTAAAAAAAAAAATTGTGCCTCAATTTTCTTTCCGAAAACAGATACCTAAAAAAGAGTCACTAGCTAACGTCTGAGAACCTTTGTGTGATTCATATACATACATACATACATATTCTCACGCCTGTATTCCCAGGAGGGGTAGGCAGAGCACATGAATTCAAAAATCCAGTGCCACGTTTAGCAAATTCAGGGTAACCAGATGGTCAAACGTGTTATTGTGGTGACAGGTTGCTAGCCCATCGCCCACAGTACACCAACCCTTTCCCAGAGTCGACTCTTACGACACCCACGGGAAGAAAGGGGTATAAAATACTAACTCTATTTTCAAAAGGAAGTGGTGACTCATCCAAGTGTTCACTCTTTGCAGATTCGTAATCGGTATACTTAATGATTGAGTTACATCACTGTATGTAGGTATGTCAGCTAACTGTAGTTAAAAATCTTGACCTCAAAAGACAACACAAACTTGCGCGCCTGAGTGTACTCGGTGCCTAAATAATTGCTTTCGAAAAGAAATTTTATCACATACTTTTGCGAACAAAACATAAAACAACTGTATTACAGCAGAATAAAGTGCAATTTCGATATTCTTATTATTCTGAGACTAATTGTATATTAAAATAGCGCAAACAGCATCTACTCGAACGTGTTGTCAAAATTCAGAACTTTCGTTCAGAAATGAACTCCTTGCCACGATTGTGATAAAATAAAATGATAAATATTGTAACTATTATAGGCGTGAACGTAATGACGATAAGTGATTATGAGTTCTTTGATTATAGGGGTTCATTTTTAATTAACCATATACTGAAAAAGATTTATTAAGATTTTTGCTGAGTTGGCTTGTGCGTCGCGCCGTCAGTCCGCCGGGTAACGTGGCGGCGCTGCGCTCGTGTGTGAGGAGTGGCTCGAGCTGTCACTGTTCATGTAGTTTTCTGTGATAAGAAATACTGTGAAATTAATAGTTTAGCGAACTAATTTATACTATCACGATGTCCGCGTCGGGTGAATTCGGTAATCCTCTACGCAAGTTCAAGCTCGTTTTCCTCGGGGAACAGAGCGGTAAGTCGGCCCGAAATTCTACTCAGTCGTACATTTTTAATACCTAGTTTTTGAATTTACGACACGTAACTATAGATTTGTCTAGACTTTATCGGATTACTGACCTAGATTCGGTCGGGGTGGTGGGTTTCACGGGTGATCGGTGCCACTGCGGGGTCGTGGTGGATGAGTACGCGGAATTACGTTACCGATGTAGGTTACGCTCGGAGCGCGAGAACCATTGTTCTGGGCTGGCGGCTAACGGCAGCCAGCGGCTCCCGATCGCCCGTGAGCGCCCCGGCGCCGCCGGCAATGTTCTCATGGGAACTTGGTGTTTTTCAGTTGGCAAGACGTCGCTCATCACTAGATTCATGTACGATAGCTTTGACAACACTTATCAGGTGAGTCACCCTATTTTGTTGTTATTAGAATGCTGATCTAATTAGAAACCTGTTTTGCATCAAGCTCACTCGAATCACAGATAAAATTGACCATTTGAAAAACAAATGCATGTCAGTTTTTGCCATGTCTTGTTGTGTTTATGGGTCTAAAAATAATTAGGCATTATGCTAAGTAGTTGCAGGTCACATACACAAGACATGGCATTCATATTAAAGAGAAGAAACACAATAAATCTTTACTTGTTTCTTTATTATTATAATTCAACACTTATTCCAATTAGAATCATTCTAGATTAGACTCCTCATCTAAATTGATTTTTAAATAACAAAATTGTAGAGCTTAAACCAGCAAATTCCCTCTTGTATTTGCATGTATCTGTGTAATGTTTTTTTTTGTATTCGGGAAATAAATTATTACACATTTTGATTGAAGGGGATACCAGGCAGAAAAAGCCTGAACAAGCTCTAGTTTTCTTGTTTTTTAATTAGCAATGATTGTCAATTGTTTTTTTTGGTCATAGCCTCTCCATTTTCTAGTTATTTTTTTGTAGGCAACAATTGGCATTGACTTCCTCTCGAAGACAATGTACCTAGAGGACCGCACGGTGAGATTGCAGCTGTGGGACACAGCGGGGCAGGAGAGATTCCGCTCCCTCATACCTTCCTACATCCGGGACTCCACCGTAGCTGTTGTCGTTTATGATATAACAAGTGAGTAACATCATTAGTGATACTTCATGTGATATTTTTTCTTACAATGTTTAATATTAGTGTGAAAGTGTATTGAGAAGAATTAGAATAATATGTTCCCAATTCCTCCATGGATGTTGTAAGAGGTGGCTAAGAATATAGGCTATGGTATGCTTTGGCACAGTAAGGTTATAGTAGGTTGCTAAGGTATGGTTTTGAGTACTTGCTCTTGACCTGACCTGTTTGTAAATATTCCTATATCCCTGTTTGTAATATAAGATTTTGTCACGGAATTTCCGTCTTGGTCTTCCCTTCCCAACTCACCAACTGACATTTCTCGTATAAATCTGTTTAGTCAATCTTCTTTCATCCATCCTCTCAGGTATATGGTCAAACCAGTTGAGCATACTTTTTTCTATTCTAGTCACTATATCTACTTTCATCCCAGAATTTCTTATTCTGTCTTTCAGTGAACTTTATGCCACTTTCAAAGATGGTGGCTCAACCCATGTGAATGCAAAATAAGTGGGAATATTTCTTAATGGTTCCAATATAAATGTGGGATTAAATCAATTATGTGTTTAATGTAACAAACTTTAATGACTTTGACTTATAAATATGTATGTGAATAGATATGAAAAATAGATTCTGGAAACTTTAAGTAAATGCCAGTGCTGCAGTTGACCTTTATCCAAATGTTATACAGTCCACGGAATCTATCTTGGCAAGACTTCGTAGTGTTTTCGCAAAAAAAATTATGTGCAAAAATATCGCGATTACTTAAAATCTTGCCTGTGCTGGGGCTGTACTACATTTAGGCCACTTCTTTGGTTGTTACCTTGTCCCTAGAGACGACTGATAGAGTGCTTTGGAAAACATTTGTACATACATCTTGCCTGTATTCCCGAATTAGACAGGAAGAGCTCATGAAACGTTGCATAGTCAAAAACATGTCTAGTCACATGTCATGTCAGATCACAAATAATACTTTCATGCCCCCCCCCATATTTTTTTCAGTGTTCACAATAAAACTAGCATTATTTTAACAACATTTGATTTTGTGTACATTAAAATATTTTTTCTATTAAAAACACAAACGTTTCGCGCCCTCCTTGAGATTGCCCCCCTGGTTGGGAACTCCTGCTGTAGAAGACGTAAAACCCTGCCAAGTTAGAACTCGGGAACTGTAATTCAAGTAAAGGGAAAAAAATTAAATCATATTTTTTTATGAATATCATATTTATATTATGCTAGAAGTGGCTACAAAACGTGAAATAGTATGTAACTCTTTATTGTACAAAATAAACAAGTACAAAACAAAACACAAGTACAAAGGCGAACATATCCCTAAAGGGATCTCTTCCTGCTGACCTTCAAGCGATTGACAAAACATGTGAAATTAGAGTAGAGACACAATGAAAGTTTAGAAAGAAATAAAAGAAAATAGTCATCGTTTTGTTTATGTAGCGTTTTGTGTGCTATGCCTACCCCGTTTGGGAATACAGGCGTGATTGTATGTATGTATGTATATTTTTTACTTGTAGGTATGACAAATCGATGCTAGCTATAACAAACTTATTTTTGCAATTCGTGTTCTAATTGTCGTTTGCGGAAAGCGGTAAAGATTTGAGAGACAAACTTGTCTTTTAAATCTTTACCATTGATAGTAGGTTTTTGCTTGACGACTAATGTTCTATAGATTACGGAACCCTTCGCGAGCGAGTCCTGCTCGCACTTAACCGTTTTCATAAATATACCTACGTCTTACCCGAGAACGTGCGTTATCAACTTCGACAATTCTATAGCCTATTTCTCGAGACCGCGGCAAAGTAAATTAAATTACGTATGTCTCCTAAAACGCCTTCTATCGACTTAAGTGGAAAAGAAGTGAATATTTCCCTTTCTGACTAATCCAATACAGCGTTTGGCAATCATGTGTGCCTGAGGAGCGACAGGGTACCAGCCGGCTTAGCACGGCAAGGCGGTTAGTATACCTATTACGTCAGGAAAGTATGTATTTTCTCAGGTAGGACATTAACGTATTTACGTTACGATAAATAAATTAAAACAATGCAAAAAGAAATTCTCTGAAAGTATTTTTAATTATAATTATCTCAATCGTATAAAAATTTTGAAATGCGCGTGCCTCATGCGGTTTTAGAATTATACATGTCTATTTCGTCTGTGGAGTCAGGGCGACAAAGGATACATGTTAAGATTAATTTATCATCATCATCATCAGCCTATATACGTCCCACTGCAGGGCACAGGCCTCCTCTCAGTATGAGAGGGCTTCGGCTGATGTAGTTCCCACGCGGGCCCAGTGCGGATTGGGAACTTCACACACAACGTTAAATTACTTCGTCGCTGTGTGTAGGTTTCCTCACGATGTTTTCCTTCACCGAATAGCTCGTGATAAATATCAAATTCGATATCGCACATAAATTCTGAAAAATTTAGATGTGCGAGCCCGGGGTTTGAACCCACAACCCTCTGCTTGAGAGGCACAGGTCGAACCGCTGGGCTACCACGGCTTTTTTTAATTACGGCTTAATTTATACTGTCGTGAAATAGATGGTTTTGTAAGTAAGTAAACGCTTTATTGTACAAAAGGAAAGAACGCGAAATACAAGTGAAATAGCGAAGTACAAAGGTGGGTTTATCTCTTAAGGTATTTCTTAATTATTGAGACCGACAAAAAGAGAGACTACAATGTACATACTGGAGTGGTATGTTTTGTCTATGTAACATTTCGTGTGCTCTGCGCATCCTTGGGAACACATGCGTGTTTATGCACGTAAGTATTCGAAGTCTGCTGCACGTAACGCTAGTTTCAGTGCCAAATAAGTTGCTTTGTACTAACATAATCTCATTCCTAAGCCTCGCGAGGCTAATTACAATTAAAAACAATATTTCCCAACCTTCGACAACCGAGGTCGGCGACACACTTTCAGCCGCAGACAGTTCATGCAACCAACAGCTGTAAGCTGCAAACACTCCGTTCCTTGGTCTTTCTTAGGTCATTTTTAAAAAGTTGAAAAAGTCGGAAGTGTGAGGCAACGCTTAAGCATTTTCTGCGCTCACTTTGCATTGCACGCTTACGTAAACAGATACAATATTACCAATACACAAATTGATTTAAAGACTGCATAATAGTTATTTTTGCCTTTTATTGCGTCACTGGAAGGATCCGTTTGAATATTACATAAGTTTACATAAGTTTTATTGAGAACAAAAGGTTTTTTTTTTCGTTAAAGCACTGGAATAAATATTTGCGATTCGTTGTGGTTACAATTTAGACGACTGAACATAAGAAAGAAGTTATTCGATTACAGGGTGGTATTAAAACCCTGTACTATATTTTAAGGCATTATTTATTGGTATCCAATGCGATCACTTTTTCTGTTCTTGAAATTAACACGTAATGCATACCCAGTGAATATTTTATACTTCCTTGTTATGTTGTAAAATTTTATCTAATGACAGAATCCTTTTCTTGCATTTTCCTGTACCCCTGCATTCGAAAACATGCAGTTTGTTTAATAAAGAACAACGGAAAACCTGTAAGTCTCTGAGAGCTTTGTCAATAACCAAATCAATTTAAAATGTCCTACCATGTATTTTCCAAGGACACAGGTAAACGTACGAAGAAAACATTTCGTAGCACCGCCGAGCCAGGGTACCTACATAATTCCATCTCGAACGCGACTCCCAAGACGTTTCGGACTATTCATCAAATATTCAGATACGAAGCTCACTAGTCGACCTACATAGCTCGGCTCCAGCTTATGTCACTTTAATCAGAATGCCTTGTTTTAAATTGCTAGACACTGGCTTCTAAAATTAAATTCGTAAATGGAATAGACGGGGACTTTGAAACAAGTAAAAAAACACGAGTTTGTTTTTTCTTCTAAATAATAGCCAATATCTTCGATTTCGTGTAAAAACAGTGGAGGGTTTTTAAAACATGCTGTAGACAAAAACATGAGTGTTTGTTTGCATTTATTTTAGCACAATTTTTGACAACGAACATGGTGTTTACATTACACTGTGACAGAAGTCGCTCGCCGAATGCGGTCAACACTTGCAATTTTGTGGTCGCAGTATACAGCATACGCCTAACAACTTAGTGTACTAGCAGCTTTAAGCTCGATGATAATTTGAAAAAAAAACAGCTACATTCTCAAAGTAGAGAATTGTAAAGGTACCTAATTGAATTGAGAATTACAACTCTAATAGTGCATTACCTTAGAGGTGGGATGGTCCCGAGACGACGGCACGAGCGCGTAAATTTACGCGATAAAATGGCCTTTTTATCGTACCCTCTTGGTTTATGGCGGCAAAGAAATATTTTATTAAAACAAAGATAATAAATTACCTTTAAACGTGTATAACAACTCTACTTGTTCAGGAAAACGAACACTTAATTTGTTGTGTATTAGATTATGTTATGTTGCACGGGTACTGTGAAAATATAAAATGTTTTTTTTTTTTTTACGATTAATTCTAAAGAAACCTTGTTATATTAGTAGCAATTTATACATATACATACAAACGGCAGTGCACATGAAATGAAGCATACATAAATTAACGGCTATTTCCCTTGTCGTAGCGTAGTAAAGGGGTATAATAGAAACAGGTAATCGATGCCCAAAAGCATACCTGTATTCTTAGCCTCCTCATACGACATCCGTAAAGAAGATACGTAATTCTAAAGCCGTAAAATGTAGCAATTTCTTTCTAGAAACTTCGACTTTCCAACTTCCCGAGACCCCAATAAAGTCTGGATACGTTATTGGCCTCGCACGCGACCCCTAATTGCGAGGCTGTGTTGGAACAAATATTTGCCAATGACGACCGCGCCAAGGTCGTAACAGAACCAATATTGGACGCCAACATTCAAATTACTGATTTAGATTACACGTATTGAGCATCGATGCTCTGGGGCGATTTGGTTCTGAATTGGGATGTGACGCAGGTGGTTTTATTGGGACCGAAATGGCATGCTTGTTGATTCGTCATGTGTGTCTGTTTCTCTGTCTGTCGTTTGTAACAGTCACTTTTTTCCAAAGCTATAGGAACTATACTGTTGAAACTTGGTAAGAAGATGTCTTCTGTGAACCGCATTAAGATTCTCACGCGAAAAAAAAAAAACAATACATTTTTGAGGTTCCCCATATTTAAAACTAAGGCGCAAAATAGGTCTTCAAAAATGATATTGAGGTTTCTAACATATTTTTTTCTAAACTGAATAGTTTGCGCCACAGACACTTCCGAAGTGACGTTTAATTTAAATCTTAGGTACTTAAGACTTAAATTAAAATAGAGGGATTTAAAAACGAATTTCTATATCACGCATGTTTTCCCAAATGGGAGAAACGCAAAATCATAAACCAGACGACTATCCTTTAAGATGCGGTCTTATATCCGTCTCTTTCAGTGCGTCTAGCGCGACCCGAGTTGCGCGCGAGATAGACTAGGGTAACGGCACCAGTTATGGACGGTTTAAGCTGACAAGCACCAGTGATGGACACTTCATTCATAATTTAAAGACCATAGAGTTGTGAATTGATTGTTGTAAAAACAAAAGACTTTTAGTACCTAAATAAGAAATAAATAAGAGTCATTGTCCATTACTGGTTCTTTGTCCATTACCGGTGACTGTACCCTAGCTAGACTGTCACTGTCGAACTAAGAGTCAGAAAATGACAGATGGTTTAAATATTAATAATGTTGTAATTGTGGTGCTTTCCCGCGTGGTGCCGGGTTAGAATAGCACCTCCCCCTTTCTTCCCGTGGGTGTCGTAAGAGTCGACTCTGGGAAAGGGTTGGTGTATTGTGGGCGATGGGCTAGCAACCTGTCACTGCAATATCACGTTTAACCATCTGGTTACCCTGGATTTTGCTAAACGTGGCACTGGATTTTTGAATTCATGTGCTCTGCCTACCCCTCTTGGGAATACTGGCGTGAGAATATGTATGTATGTATGTAATTGTTAACTAGGTGGAATTTGTTGTAATTTGGGGAATGCAATGGTGGATAGTTGTGCGTTGTACTGAGTGCATAGAACATTGTAATACATATTAGTGTAATCTGGTCTGGTTTTCTCCGACGCTTACGCACATTTCAGGGCTTCGCTGAAAACCAGCGTTGCTGCACCTTACTGATGCAGCAACTCATGCTGAGCGAAGGCCCATTTTTCGGTTCACTTGCGTCACCAAGACATACTGTCATAGTTGTAAGATTTTTTATTTATTTATTTTTTGTTACTTTTGTATGGTGATGGTTTGAACCTAAAAATAAACATTTTTCTTTCTTTCTTTCTTTCTAACTCCATTTGTATCTGTATCCAATTTAGTCAATATCGTATTTCCTTTACCTATCTCACTTCAACTGGAAGTCCTATTGTGATATGATAAGGTTATCTCGCATTAGATATTTACTCTAAACCGGCTTAGATTTGCCTTTCCACTAGCTGTTGCCCGCGACTCTGTCTGCGTAGTCACTTATCGCTGTCCATTCCATCTCAGATAAAATTTAGCTAGGTAACCAGTGAGATGACCTCTGATAAGTATGAGCAACCATATTACCTAGAGCTGAATTTAAATTAGGTACGATATTTGTCAAACTAGTTTTTCTGGGATAAAAATTGCCTAAGACACTTGTGATTCGAACTTCAGCAGTCGAAGCGTGAAAGGGAAACAAAAGACTGACACAGTAACTTTTATATTTATGATTTTGTAGAGTAATCGTCATTACATACCTATCTACATACTACGTCACGCCTGAATTCACAAATGGGGTGGGCATCACCTAAAGCACTCTAAAACCTATTTCCTTAGTCGCTTCTTACGACGTCCACGGATCAAATGGTGAGGTGCAACCCGACACAACACGTCGTTATTATACTTACAACTTATAAGTTATAAGCCAAGGGTCGGATTTTTCATCGCATGATCCGAGGCAAGAAAACTATGGAGTCGATATTAAAATTAAATTATTATTTAAACCATACTCATACTCATTTATTTAATTAAGAATTAAATTAAATTGTAAATATAATAAATCGTTATGAGTATAAATACATTACATTGTAAATAAAAATAAAGTAAAATAAAACATTACTTTTATTTTGTGCATCTAGGTTCCAATATCCATAAAGCTTGTAGATACAGGAATGAGTGCCTCAAAATCTTGACAAGGTATGGCATGTGCATTGTCCATTTCAAAATTACAATTGTAAAACGAGTAAAAAATGGCAAATTTTTCCATAAGTTACTTTTATTCAGTAAGATTAATTTTCGATTAACATTTTTAATCTGTTAACCTGCACAAGGGGCAAAGTATTACGGGACTAAGAAAATTAGTGAGTATGAGTTTAAATATGAATTAAAAGTTTAATTTTAATATCGACTCCATAGTTTTCTTGCCTCGGATCATGCGATGAAAAATCCGACCCCTGCTTATAACACTTATATGTAAGTTATAATCTAAATTAATAAAGAAGAGTGTACCTATAACTACTTAAAGGTCCGACCACACCGCAGCTTAAAAAACGGTCACGATACGAAATCGCAGTGACGCGTCGTATACGTTTTTGACGCATGCTCCCCACACCGCTGCTTAAAATACAATTTAATACACTGACACACCATACATTCATACCGTACCGTCACCATTTTTTAAGCAGCGGTGTGGTCGGACCTTTATTCTAAACAAAAGGCAAACTTGGCACATACATCACGCTATCCTAAACCTAGAAGGTAAACTCGTCGAACATCTATTCATTGCCAGGCTACAGACAGAGGTATCTAGAATAATCTAGATAGTCTAGATACCGTTGTATCGATTGATTACTGTTTGTATAGTAAGTTATTAGACTGTACTATGTTTCAAGGCGTTTATTGGTATTAAATAATGAGTTCCGTGTGGTATCGGGTTAGAATAACACCTCTCTATTTCCTCCGTGTATCTCATAGCAGCTAAGAAAATAGGAAGGTAGATATTAGGCGACAGGCTAGCAACCATTCAAAATTGTAATTTACTGTAACCAAAAGTGAAATATGTAGTCATGATTTTGTGTGTGTAGTAGCGTTTTGTGTGCTCGTTATTTTTTACCGGTACCTCCGTATTTTATTACATACATATGTGTGTTAAAATTAGTTTAGGATTTTGGTATCATACAGTGTTATGTCAGTTATTACATTAATTTGCTTTATTTTATTAGTCACTAGCTTTCCGCCCGCGACTTCGTTCGCGTAAATTTCGGATTTTGGGGTCGTAGGTTTCTGAGCCTATTCGTTACAAACAAACAAAGTTTTCCTCTTCATGATATTAGCGTAGATGAAGATGATATTATTATCTAAACCCAAATATTTTACAAAAGCCTCTTTTTTTTCAAAATAAAATTTAGCCTATGTTACTCGTGGATAATGAGGCTTTCGAATGGTGCAAGAATTTTTAAAAACGGTCCAGTAGTTACTGAGCCTATTCATTACAACCAAACAAACAAACAAACAAACAAACAAACAAACAAACAAAGTTTTCCTCTTTATAATATTAGTGTAGATTTCCTTTCGTAAAAACTTAATAAGTTAAGGTTTCGTCGTAATAAGAAAGAATAATGGGAAGATGGTTACCTGACGTGACGTCAATCTCATCTTTACATACATAACATACCTACACATCACGCCTGTATTCCCAAATGGAGTAGGCAGAGCATACAAAACGTAACATAGAAAAAAATCTTGACTATATCATGATTCATTGCCACCTTTAGGACAATTTTGAGGTTTTTTTTTTCAGAGGTTGCTAATACGTCCACAGAAGAAATGGAGAAGTGTTATCCTTAACCTTAACCCGGGTAGTTCGTGTTGCTTTTTTAGGGTTGCGTAGTCAAACGAAAAAAAAACAGTTGCATTGCACTCCACTTGCCCCCGATGCGCCAATTACCCCACTAGTTTCGCGGGGCCATCTAAAACCACCGCGCTACGTAATAAACATTTTGCATTGCCATTACAATTCGTAGTAAACAACATCCCAGCTTATACTTTTATAGCTGATAGTGCGATAAAATGCTAATTGCCCGTAAGCCGCCGAATCCTAATTTACGACTAGTTATTTACGCTGGAAGTTGAATTGAAGATAACGCGTCTCGATACTTTATCGTTTATCGTTTTAACAGTAGCCGCTAGTGGTTACAAAGATTTGGACTTTTCAGCTAAGCAATCGCTAATTTTTTGAGGACACGCAGTGGTATAGGTACAATCGTGAATGGGATGTCGACTGGTTTAAAATAAAGTATTTTAGGTATATTTATTACCCGTGTGGTGCCGGGTTAGAATAGTACCTCCCCCTTTCTTCCCGTGGGTGTCGTAAGAGTCGACTTTGGGAAAGGGTTAGTGTATTGTGGGCGGTGGGCTTGCAACCTGTCACTGCAATATTACGTTTAACCATCTGGTTACCCCGAATTTGCTAAACGTGGCACTGGATTTTTGAATTCATGTGCTCTGCCTACCCCTCATGGGAATACAGGCGTGAGAATATGTATGAATATTATGTATGTAGGTATATTTAGTCCGTCGATTGGATTATCATCACATAAACGTCACACCTGTATTCCCAAATGGGATAGGCTGATCACATAATACGCTACGTAGATATACATACATACATACATATTCTCACGCCTGTATTCCCAAGAGGGGTAGGCAGCACACGAAATCAAAAATTCAGTGCCACGTTTAGCAATTTCAGGGTAACCAGATGGTTAAACATGATATTGCAGTGACAGGTTGCTAGCCCATCGCCCACAATACACTAACCCTTTCCCAGAGTCGACTCTTACGACACCCACGGGATGAAAGGGGGAGATGCTATTCTATCCCGGCACCACACGGGTACTTTTTATCCCGGATATAACCATGACTATAACACGATATGTGGTCACTTCTAGCTTTTTTCGGTTTTAAGTTAGAAGGTGTGCACAATAGTGACAGTAGGCTTAGCACAGCAAGACGCGCGAGACGACAAACGCGCGGGATGGACTACCTGTCACTTCCTGACGTCTCTAGTTAGAAGTGACTGGTTTAGTCTATCTCGCGCGCATCTCTAGTTACGCCCTGTCGTGCTAAGCAGGCAGGTTGCTAAGCAGTCGCCTAAAGTATAATTTACTTAACCTATTTCCTTAGTCGCTTCTTACGACATCCATGGTCGAAATGGGAGGTGTTATTCTAAGCGTGACACCGCACGATCATCGATGGTCTCGAAATTCTAACAACTTCCAACTTACTCACCGTGGACTTCGGTCTCTCTCTATTCAAGTCTATTGGAGTCTTTCGCTACATATCTATATCACCCGCGCCTCCACAGATGCAAACTCATTCCACCAGACGTCGAAATGGATCGACGACGTCCGCACGGAGCGCGGCTCCGACGTCATCATCATGCTGGTCGGGAACAAGACGGACCTGTCCGACAAGCGGCAGGTCTCCACCGAGGACGGGGACCGCAAGGCGAAGGAGCTGAACGTCATGTTCATCGAGACCAGCGCTAAGGCCGGCTATAATGTTAAACAGGTGCGCCATTTTGATATACTGTGGTAATCTATTCTCAATAGCCCAGCATCTTTGGTTCCGCCCCGCCAATTCTACCTTACCATGAGACTACAGACGTTAAACAGGTGCGCCCTTGTAATATCCCCCCAGTGTTACTCCATCCTCAATGGGATGTTATTGGATTGCCCACCAATTTGGGTTCCCTCCTAACTGCACCTTACCATGAGACCCTAAACAGATGCGCCCTCTTTTAATATCCCCCTCTCTAAATTGAATTGAATACCGATTTTTGTTGGTAAGTTATTCTTCCGAATAGTTGACATATTTTTTATTACAATATAATATAACACGTGCTCTACTAGCGATCTTGATCAAGTTGATTAACGTGTGATCTTAATTCGCTGGCCAGGCTTCGAACGTATCCAAGATTTATTTTAACACTTCCCATTGACCATTTCCAGTTGTTCCGGCGAGTGGCTGCCGCGCTGCCCGGAATGGACTCCGCCGAGAGCAAGCCTCCTGAAGACAGTATCCTTTTACACATGTCGGGCACATCATCGCTATACCATCCATTACTGGGCCACACCAGCCCACTGGTGGGCTGTTACCACCCGCCTGCAATTTAAGACTAGTTGGGACAAGTTGGCTATAATAACAGGCTCTTCGACTCAAACTCGTACTGTACAAAAGCCATGCGACATTGGGTATTTATTTGACTAAGTTGTGTATAAACATACTTGAAAGCATTTTCTGAGCTGCCCCTCTGGTAGATCGCCTCTCACCGGTAAGCAGTTGATGCCATCTGAGGCCAACTGCAACAGTTCACTAAAAAAAACAACAACTTGAAAGCATTATCTTCGTTTAGTACCTACGTTAAAACTACCAGGAAACTCTCATAGGAAAATTAAATGGATATACTTTCGTCTTTATATAGATTAACTCGGCATGTTTCGAGCCAATTCGTGACCTATAGGTACGATCAAGCGTTGCTCCCGATGAACTCCTGACGAGTTTCGGTATCAGGTTTATTTAGAATTCCATATGAGTTTGAGTCGGAACGTCTGTTTTTATTTGGACTTCTTGTCACTGTCTCACAGTTGTGGTCGCCGGTGGGAATAGTTTCAGTCAGTCTGGATTGCCTCAAATATCGGGCTAAGATAATCAGAACACAGAAAACATATTACAAGCAGTGAGATGACGCGATGGACTTTTTTGCTGGCTCTCGAATATTTTAAAACAAAGACTAAATGACATATAACAGTTGCGGAAAGTATCCTATAAGTTGGAATAGTTCTTAGTGATTTCAAGAAAGTTTCATGAGAAACAAGAAATTTAGTTTAAGAATCTTAACATGAATTTTTGAGAAGCTTCCGTGATTTTTCTGTACGAAAGATTCCGTAATTTCTTTAAGATTCCTTTGGCATATTAGTACGCTAAATAGTATTTTTAGGGAGACACTGGACTGTGTTGTTTTCCATCAACCATCGCGTAGTAAACTTACTGCTTGTAGTCTGTCGCCTGTGCCAACTAATATTCAATATTTGACACGCTCGTACACGCAGAGTTGACACACCATTATTTAATTACGTATATAAACGCGCGTTGCTAGATAACTTATGTTTTAACACGGCTAGCGCTGGCGAGGATTGGCGGAGTGACAAGAACAAAAATGTGACGTCATTTTTGAAGTGTTCGTTTTCACAGTGGAATTAGCTACGAGTTGAACTTTTGAATATTTTAAACTAATTATTCAGTATTTGGAATTTGGATAAGTTGACTGATATATGTATGTGTATCTGTCATTGGGATAAAGTTGTTATACAAGTCTATACAACTACAGTATTGTACATTCTCTGTCATACACTTAAATGGTATACGAATGTCTCCTAATAAATGCATATTAATTTAAACAAAGCAGCAAATTGCGATCAAATCAGCTTAGGCCTGACATAAATGTTCTTTTATACATAAATCTGCTTTCCGTCATTTCAGTACCATAACGGCTGACAAATAATACTGGCATAATGAAAAGCAGACATTTTGAAAAGGATCATTTTAAGGAAAACATATTTTGGGTTTGAGTATGTAATGCATATGAAATCCTGGCAAACTTGGTATTTCAAAATATCTTGAAACAATCATTGTCTTATCGCAATCTGTAGCTAATTTCACGCGTACATGTCAAATTGTCATTTGGAATAGTGTTGTGCCTGTGTTGGTGATGGTTAACGTCTAACACCAGTGTTGTAAGTAAACGTTACTAATATTAATGTTTATGTCGCTTGGATCATTCTTTCAGCCTCTTTTTGCACAAATATCGGAAAACTAAACGATGATTGGTGGTAACTGATTCATAAACTTATGAGGCTTTAATTCATATTCGGGTAAGTACTAAGAACGAGTCTTCGAATAGTGCTAATTTTAATTGGTTTAAACTTTAAAGGTTATACTGATCATGCATGTTTATGTTAAATTCGTCTGTGACTAACAATATTGACCATTTATACACACACCAGCATCTGATACTTCTTACTGCCCCTAATCATGGAGTCGTATCAGATGTTGATGGGGTTTTATTTAATCGAACTATAACGGACTAAAATAAAGCTATAACTATGAATTTGCGGAATTTTTTAGGAACTAATCTCTTCCGTAGGCACCACTGCTTGTCTATGGGACACTGTCGTCGTTATGTCAATTTACAATGTCAAATACTACAGGATAAAATTAAGACGAAATAAAATCTAAACACCGAGCGAAATAAACCATCGATATTTCAGGCTGTTAAGGCACTTTTTACGTTAAATTGACATGTGATGTTTTGACAGTTATGACTGAATGACTTCGCGGGTCTGACTTTATACACTTACAATGTTGCTATTTCGGAAAATCTAAGACAGTGAGAGATCTTAGGAAAAATTGGCCAGACTTCACTTATTCAGAAATTTTACGTATGTACCCGAAAAGTAAATTAGGAGACTAATTTGCCTTTCACTTACATTAAAAAGCTAAAGTAAATATAAGATATCGGATTGCGTTTTAAATCATATTTGTATCAAACATTTTGTAGTAAATTGGCCGGCCAAATTGGATATACCAGAAACTGACGAGAATGTATGACAAGAAAGATTAAGGGTCTCACCAAACCAGTCGACGCCTTTTCGGCAAAATGCGTGTAGAAAAAGCTTTATGTCAACGCAATAAGGGCGAACAAGACGTGAATGGGCTCGGCCATTCTCGGTCGAACGAGCCGAGCCGATTGACGTCTTGTTCGCCCTTATTGCGTTGACATAACGCTTTTTCTACCAGCATTTTGCCGAAAAGGCGTCGACTAATGTGGGGAGACCCTAATGGATAAAATTAGAGAAGTCTCCCAGAAGCCAGTCTACCCTGTATGGAATAAGCTAAAGGATGCTTAGTTTATTTCAGAAATATTCTAGTCGTTTAGTTTTCCGATGTCTGTATCACTAACCTTACATTTTAATATTACTTTTTGTTGCTGTCTTGTAACGGGTCACTCCCAAGTGCAATTGCTGTAATGTCGAAAACTATTGATTGCTTTGCCAACTTGCTGACGACTGGCAGAAAACTAAATTGAGTCTTTCTGGATTATTCAACACTTATGCCATTATCGTTTCTGCGTATTCGCGATTCTGCACAATATTATCCGCATAGGAAGAAACAATAATGGCGTGTCAAATAATCCATCATTTTCATCTTGATAGTTAAATTTCCTTATAGCAACTTGCACAGGACTGCTTACTTTTAAAGTATATTACATTGGCTTGATATTCGTATATCTAACTTGCTTCAGCTTATTTTTAGTTTATGCTTAAATATTCGAATGCTTTCTATGCTTACGTTTATGGGGAACGAATCAACGATCAAAACTTCTGCAATATCATTTCAAATGTTTTGGATACTTTCACAATTCTGTATTCTTTTAATTATGTAAGTAAAAGTCTTATAATTCATGATATTGAAATGGCAATGCAATTCTAACATAACATTTTGATTAGTT
This sequence comes from Adoxophyes honmai, assembly GCA_005406045.1. Lineage (NCBI taxonomy): Eukaryota > Metazoa > Arthropoda > Insecta > Lepidoptera > Tortricidae > Adoxophyes > Adoxophyes honmai. Next base: position 139,525 of record BHDV01018821.1, read on the forward strand.
TGTCACCTCCTTTAGCATTGCATGGAGAGAACTTTGCTATTGCTGTCATTCAGTATCAAGAATAAGGTTTTAGTAGTCCGGCAATGCAATGCCTCAAATTGGAATGTTATTTGTAGATGTCGTAAGAGACGACTAAGGAAATAACTTTAGGAATTTTAGGCTACAGGCTAGCAACTTGTTACTTGCAATAATTTTGTTCCAGTGTTACAAATAAGTGAACTCTCCCAGTCCTGAAAGTGTGATGGACTTTACAGATGTCCCTTTATTTCGCACTATGCTCTATGCCCGCCTATGTCAACGTGCCAACGTTTCGTCTTTTGTAAAATCACTCTGCGAGTTTAGGCATTGTATTGTCGTCACTACAAACAGTGGTAACGTGTACAATTTTGTTCACGACTCTTCTGTGGATGTGGACATGACGAGATGTTTTTTTTTTGCAAAAAGTTAAATAAATATAAATAAATAAATAAATATCACTGGACAATTTTTACACCAATCACCTAGTCCCAAAGTAGGCAATTTAATGCCTGTGTTATGGGTACTAGACAACGGATAAACTTACTTATATACAGATAAACATCCAAGACTCGAAAGCAAACATTCGTATTCATCATACAAACATCTGCCCCGACCGGGGATCGAACCCGGGACCTTAAGCTTCACAGTCAGGTTGTCTAACCGCTGGGCTATCCGGCCGTAAAAAACTGTAAGAAAAATAAAAAATAACATAGTACAATGTTTTTGGAGACGATCCGTTGTATTGAATAGATAAAAAACATTAACTTATCGAAGTTATGAATAACGGCGTACTTATACTCGACTATAAGAATTAAAGGAGAAGGAAATATGCAAGAATGCCAGTTTAAATTACCTTAAAGGTTACCTGCTTAAAAAAACATCCACGTCTATTCCACATCAACAAAGAGCCAATTTCTTCAGCGCATGACCAAGTAACGTTTTTGAGTTCCATATTTTCCTTAATGCAATGTGATGCAGTGCAAGAGGTGATCCTGCGGCAGGCGCCCGGCGACCACAAGGAGCCTGACGGGGGCTGCGCTTGCTAATGCCGCCGCGCCGCCCTGTGAGTCCCCGGGACCCAAGACTGAAGGGAGTACCTACCACGTGACTTTACCATCCTACCGACTGCGCCAAGTAAAGTACTGGGAACTAACGGAAAGACTCGGGTAACAAATGACTGTCTAGCGTTCGCATTACTCTATTTTTAAGTGATATAATACAGCTTTGGCTATTGGTGACAATACAATAGTTCAAGTCGATATCGATAACCCGTCTGATTTACGCAGGTTACGCATTTTGAGAATTTTAACGGGACTGGAACTCGCATAATATTCAGATAGGCCTCTAAATTGAATCGGGTAATACTCATACGACTTGGCGGGGGCCCTCCCGTGCCCCCCGATAACCTATTCCAAGTGTATACTATTACAGAAATCTAGGTTAGGTAGTCTGGAAGATGAGAATTATCTGTTGATACGCCGTATTTCTGTATTGTAATTTAACTTAAAAAAAACGGTGGCACGTACGAGGGTGAATCAAAAAGTTCTTAGAAATAGGGTCAAAAACAAACGAATATCATATTTTGTTTTTTTACTTTTTAACATTATTTCCTTCTTGTTCTATTATTGTATTGTACCGTTTTTCTAGTTTTTTTTAAACCATCATAAAAAAAAAGATTTCTCTTGAGCCTCAAAAAACTCCTCTACGGCACCCATGACCGCGTTGTTGGCGTCAAATTTTGTTCCGCGAATGTGCTCCTTTAGTTTTGAAAACAAGTGGAAATCACTAGCAGTTAAGTCTGGCGAGTAGGGGGGATGATCAAAGATCTCAAAACCAGCTTGGCGGATTGCAGTGAGAGCCATTTGTGATCGATGAGCCGGAGCATTATCTTGGTGAAAACGCACTCCCGGACTCAATTTTCCTCGACGTTTTTTTTTATTGTTTGACGCACTTTTTTGGTAACAAATCGGTGTAATAGGCACCTGTTATGGTTTTTCCTTTGGGCAGATAATCAATAAAAAGGATTTCTTCTGCATCCCAGAAAACTGAGGCCATAACTTTACCTGCTATCGGAAATACTCTAAATTTCTTCATTGGAGGGGAAGATGGCCGTTTCCAGGACATACTTTTTTGTTTCAGGGTTAAAATGGTGAACCCATGTTTCGTCTATTGTTACGAAACGACCATAAAAAGTTTCCGCTGCGAAACTTCTAAACGCACGTCTTTGTTAGCCTGCGTTAACATTCGCGGAACCCATCTTGCTAACACTTTTTTAAAACCCAAAACATCGGTTAGTATTGAATGTATGCTACCAAACGAAATCTTTAAAGTCTCTGCTATGTATTCTTCGCAGCTAGATGTGCCTCTTTTAAATTCGGTAACCCAGAAAGCGACGGTGGAATAGGGTACAGCACTAGTGCCTACGGTTTGCTGAATATCCAAAAAAAAATCCTTGGCAATATTTTTTTTCATACACAAGCACTTTATCACGGCACGTAACTATTTTTTTTCCATAGTGGGACATTTTAGTCGACTTATTTCGCAAAATATTGATTTACCATGTAACGGCGGGAACAATTCGAATGAAACCAACTGTCAAATATTACGTTATAATGACAGTTCAAAATAAATAAAAAACTTTATATAAAAACTTTTTATAAATAGGCAGTTCTAAGGACTTTTTGATTCACCCTCGTAATTTTGTTCGGTCTACTTACAAAATAATTACAAATATTTTATCTGTAAAACGTCTAAATCTTTCGCAACGTCACCAAGATGAATGTGCCGCGACGTAACATAAAATGCAAGTTTCAATCAATGGATTATAAACACGTATCAACTACTGTATAAAGTTTTGACACGTTATTCCAACTAAATGATTTTATAAATTAATGGTCACTAAATAAACAATGTGCTTCAAATTATTCTGAAGTACAAAAACGTGTGGAAGGTACCAGTAGTCACGTGATCACAGAGCGATGAAGTTCACGAATTCCGAATTTAAAATCAATCTCCCTTGCCAGTCTCGAAAAACTTGGGACCACGGTTTGGACCGAGGGCCGCGACATTCGCTAGGTCTGTACGGGTCGGCAAGGTGCGCCCTGTCCGGATTGTGCTTTTGTGTGTCTTCACAGTGATACTAGGGTTTAAAAAAGTAATTTCAGTAGTTCCGAAGCTGATATCTGTCTACACTTTGTGAGCCTAATTTGTTTGCTGATCGATAGATACATTCGACACAAAAGCACGGTTGTTTGCTTAACTATGTGAAAGAAATACTTGGGTATCGACCCTTTGTGTAAAATGGAATGCGCGAATTTTGTGAATCCTTCAAGTTTTTCCAAACATGGAGGTAGCTAGCGTGTGATGTTTTAGCGCCGTTGCCCTCGCCGATTGGAGTGAGAGAAAAATATTAAAAGCTTCAGCTTATAAATGAACAATTTAATATGTGAGGTTTATTTCGATCTATATACTCGTGAGTATTAAAACATTGTTTTCGACAAAGTATACCTACTTGTGATCTCATATAGCAGGTGATTTAATGAGCTATTGGCGCTAATACATCATAGAGCATCGTAGAATATATCATCATAAACGGGGAACAGATTCTTTTTACTACAAATCTTTTGGAAATATTTTGGAGTGTAAACCACTGACATAACCTAACTTACAATGAACTCAAAACTTCTTTCGAAAAATTGCAGATCAGTTGATTTCTGAAAAAAAAACACGGCTTTGGTGGTCGTAATACAAGGAATGCTTTTTGTACGCTCTCTAATGCATTCCACATTGGCTCAGTTTATCTCTATTGTTACTCTATGCTCTGTACTTATTACGATTATACGAACATCGTTCAGAAACTAAAATGTCCAATCTGTTCCCTGATGACCTAGGGTAAGTCGTCATTGTCTTTACAATGCACCTTTAAAACCAAGCTGTGTGGTCCATTGTATAATATTATGTCCTGTCAGAAAATTCCATGACGGTTGGAAGTCACTACTGCGAATAGGGCTGCTATATGTATAATTAAATGTCAAAAAAAATCCAGACCTTTCTTGTAAAAATAATGGCGTAAGTTTTAAGAAAATGAAATGCACTCGTTTGTCTATAATTAAATTACTCAAATAATTTACCGGATTATAAGTTCAGATAGATGTCACTAGCCACAGATACAGTAGTGGTATTAACGATTTACAGAAGTATGTAGAGTATTTTACTTGAATATGAGAGATCTGAATAACAATTCTAATTGCAAAGATAAAGTACAACGAACCACCTTGTATTTTACTTAACGAAAATTTTCGCCAAAAAGCGATGACTTGTAAAAATGGCTTTCTATCTAATCGACGTGCTTATACATATCCAACAAAAATAAAATGCAATAGTTAGCGGCTTGGTTTTTAAGGTGCCATGTTATCGGTGTAGGTAGGGCCCCGGTGTGAGTGAGAGGCGAGATGTTAGAGCTGCTCTGTGTTGTATATAGCACGCGACCGCGGGATCGCTGATAATACTCTTAGTGTGAAATTTTTGAATTGTCTTCTTCGCTAACAGCCCAGCTTTCGAACGAAACTTGTCGTATTCTATTGTGTCCTTAAATGAGTATCTATTGTAAAATTTCGTACAACAAATAGAGACATTAATTATAAACAGAACTTTGTCAGCAGATATCTCAAAATATAGCTCCTAAGCATCATCATGGAGAACTATCAGTTACAATTGGTACAATAAAGTACAATAGCTTTGTTCGAATTTTTGTTCGACATCGGTACAGTTGAAAAAATTCACACTACACAAGTTTAAATCTTGATATTTACACACATGACATGAATTAAATGCCATGTGATGTGCTTAGCGCTTTTACTGGTCCTTGAAGCGTTGAACGATTCATTCATGTTTATGTTTGATCCAATTAATGTGGTGTGTTTGCGTCATATAAGTGATGGATCGAGTCCGTACATCTTTTGTCGTGTGATTTATAATTAAATGACAGCGTAGCTGGCATAAGTGGTATCTGACATAGCTTCGCAGAAAGGATGTAAGCTGTATATTAAATAACTAACTTTCTAACTTCGTATTTAGGTTGCTTATAAAACGGGTCTTTAAAACAAAACTCGGAGCATTATTATTATTATAAAACCAGTGGCGACATCCCGCGGTCCTTGTAATTAGTATTATTTATTTAATTAGTGCTTAAGAATAAAATCTTATGATTCTAATAAATTATATCTAAAGTTTTTTAATTAGTGAGATTATCACCGCTCTTGGGCTTATATTAATGTTTTATATCGACTTTTTAATAATCGTAACACGTTATAAACTGTCATTCCAATAAGCTTTGGTTGTCCATCGATGATGTAGACTTTATATTTGAGAGCAATACCTATTATTATGTTAGAAGTAGTTTTGACAATGTTATATCTGAATATTATAAGTTTTTTTTGTAAATTTACCCAAATAAATCCTTTATTTTTGAAAATATTCTTTGCATAATGAATTCGGTGTATTTTTTTGTATTACCGGAAAACTCAACACTTCTAAATTAAACTAGGAAACACAATTCCCAACTCAAAATGAATCTTTTTGTTATTGTATTGGCAACTTTGGCGTACACATATTTGAAGATCAACAAATTGAACTATATTATTTTAAAACCGCACCAGCCATATCAGGCACGATAGACATAGGTTCGAGATGAATGTTACTTAGATTTGTTGCGTTTTCTGGTAGAATATTGATCCCACAAGCGCTAGAGTTAGGTACAATCAAGCTTTAAAGTCTTCATGTTGTATCGTGCAAAGACAATTGCGAAAGTGGTGTTGATGTAAATACCCGTAATTCACGCTGATTATTACATATTTTAAATAAAACATTAAACCCATTTTGTTTTTTATTTACTTCCATTTGCATCTTTAACATGGGTATTGGTACCTTAAAGCCTGTTTTCTTAGAGTTCCAAACTAAAATGGGAAAAGGAATCGTCATCACTAGGTTTAGGATTTTTGGATGCTCGCCGAGGTTCTAGAATCCATGGAGTCGCCATTATCTTAAATATTTGTTTGACAACGTCAAATCAAAGTGTAACAATAAGTATCATGATTTATGCGGATATATCAGCATAGGTGCCTGCACGTAAGTCTAGGGGTGACCGAAACAAAGAGGGGATAACTGCGCATTGGTACTGTCGCGTACGCAAATGTTATCTTTTAATTAAACGTGCGCGGGACAGAGTACGACTGGAGAGCCAATAAGCGCTTGCGCAAGCGATACCTTATTTTCGACTTCTGCGCATCAACGATCAGCGCTAGACTTACGTGCCGGCACCTGTAACTAATTAATTTTATCATAACTCTATACAAGTACAAGCACCTCATTGAAGTTTCAATAGTGCCGAATAACACATACCTATCAGCTGCGAGAAGATATTATAGTTTTAATTAATTAAAGTAAATTATTATGTTTAAGCTAATACATATTTTACCAGACTATTTTTAGACTTGAAAAAAATCTTATTAGAATTTTAACATAAATGGCGACTCCATGGATTCTAGAACCACGGCGAGCATCCAAATGTCCTAAGCCTAGTCATCACCTAATTGTTGGTACCTATGTCCGTCACAACTATCTTAACGACTTGAAATGCGAGTTTCAGTACATGTTGAGTAGACGCAACTGTTCAACAAATCAAAAATAGAAAAATATTTTGTTAATTACGTCTGTATTCTCAAATGGTACAGATACCATGAAACGTACAGACAAAACTATTACTGTTTTGCGTTACGTAGCCACATTAGCACAATTTTAGGTTAGATTATTACACACTTGGTTCTTTTATAAAAAGGGTAGAAAGGAGATTCCGAGGTACTTAACGTGGGATAATGAACAAGCTCTATTTTTTTTGTGTGAAATGACTTCAAATGACTAATGCTGGTGTTGACTGTACAAAATACTGTAGCGGGTCCATTAAACATCATAAGTATGGTAGCGAAAGTTGGGTGTGGCAGAAGAGACACTTAAGTAGATTGAATGCGGTTGAGATGCGTTCGTTGCGAAGCATGAGTGGTATTAAACTTACTGATAGGGTGCGTAATAGCGTGATTAGAGAGAAGTGTGGTCTGAAAGAGAGTATTGTAACAAGGGTAGAGAAAGGTATGCTGCGTTGGTTTGGGCATGTGGAGAGAATGGATGAAGCAAGGGTATGTAAGCAAATTTACAAGGGAAGTGTGTCGGGGCAAGTCGGTCGAGGGCGCCCTCGAAGAACGTATATCGACCAGATCGGCGATGTGCTGAAGGGAGGCCAAATTAAGAGTACCCGAAACCGTCGAGCTTGTATGACGAGAGTGATGAATGTTAGTGAAGCGAAAGAAGTATGTCAAAATAGAAGCGAATGGCGCTCTGTTGTCTCTGCCTACCCCGCAGGGAATAAGGCGTGACGGTTATGTATGTATGTATGTAAGTACATACAGAAATGCATCACGTCGGTAGTGGTAGGAAAAAGCTTCCAAAACAACGATTATTTGACATATTGTAGCCACTTGGGGGCCATCCATAAATTAAGTCCCTAGACTTGTGTGATTTTTGATTCTTTCCTCGACCTTGTTACAGTTAATCACATCAGTGAGATCCCCTCCCTAGTGTAATGTCACATATTTTGTAATTTTACATTCAGTAACTACATATTGAATTCAAGTATCCCATTATTTTTATACTAGCTTTCCGCCCGCGACTCCGCCCGCGTGGATCTCGGTTATATTGCGGTATAAAGCACAACTATAAGAAAACTTCTCGTTTCAAACGACACACGGCGCCATCGATCTATCATCTATCGATCGGTTATCGATTGCTATCGATCTATCGTCGATCGATATCGATCTATCAAGCAAACTATATGTTTGTTTTCCCTCGGGAACATCAATTTTTTCCGGGATAAAAAGTAGCCTATGTCACTCTCCGTGCCCTAAACTATCTCTACCTAAAAAATCACGTCAATCTATCGCTCCGTTTAGCCGTGAAAGACGGACAAACAAACAAACAAACAAACAAACAAACAAACAAACACACTTTCACATTTATATATTGGTACGGATTTTGAGTATTTCATTAATAGTGCAATGTTCGTGTTTTAATGTGGGATCTCGAAATTTAGGACCCGTCCCACACTCTTATCACATAATGTCACGCTACATCGACCCCTTCCCTCCAATCTTAACGTGGAACTTAATATGGATGGTCTCTTAAAATGTTATAAGTTACAAGTAAGTGATAACGATAACTTATGTTCTGGGAGCCTTTGTGACTGGGTATACAAATGATCACTGATCTTCGAGGTTTACTGCCACCCAGTGCGTAACTAGCCTTTTATTTTATGCGCCCGGTGCAGTCTTTCAAAACCGCGCTCTTGAAGATACTGGTGTGGTCTCTGTGTTAGCCCTAGTTACGGCACTGTAGCTGAATAATCCAGCAAAAAATTTTGTACCGATGCCAACTTAACTCAAAAACAGCTGTGGACTTGCAAACTCAGTCTCCGATGGGCTCCGAGCAAGACGGCAACGAAAGCGGCTGCGTCTGCTGAAGCTCCCGCCCCCCCGCACGCTTCACCAGAACCAAGTATCCCATTAGACATTTTTATAGCTAGCTGGTATGGAATGCCGAGGTTCTAATTTCAAAAGCGACGATACTGCCGCACGTTGGACACTGCTGGCGAATGGCACGGTTGCCAGTTATAAGCTCTGTTACTATGTATGGAAGGTTCACTCCAGAACATTTGCGTTCTGGGCCATTAAATATTAAAAGTATAAAAGGTTGTCCATTTTTTTCTTTGGTCGAAGAAAAATGCGTTTTTTAAACTCAGAATCAAGAGCGCTTTCCACGCAAATAGGAAAAAAAATTGGCAATTTCATTAATACAAATTTTACGATTCCATTCCGTGACTGCGTGTGTGGCTGAGTACCTACATAATTATATAAAAAAACTAATGCCATGGATTTTTTTGGGATATTTTTTTAACTATCCATATCGATTATGCTCTCGATTCTGAGTAGAAAGAACCATTTTTATCAAAATTGAGAAGAAAAGTAATGTAACTACCCGTCTGACGTCTCTACTTATGCCCAGTTCACATTATTCCAGTCCAGTGATCCAGCGGGCTAATCCAGTCCAGTGCTGGACTGGAGCATAGCATAGCATGCAGTGCGTGAACATAGATTGGGTGAGCTGGAATGAAAAGTTGACGGTCTCTCCAGTCACTGGACTGGAATTTGCACTGGAATGGGTACACTCCAGTGCATTCCAGTGTCGGTTCACATTATTCCAGTAGCATTCCAGTACTGGATTGGATTGCTAGACTGGAATGCTACTGGAATAATGTGAACTGTGTGTTAGGCAGTGACTGGTGGGTAAATACAGTCTATCTCGCGCTTGTCATCCTCATAAAAAGACGGCACTGTCCTTGGCTGACGTCGGGGAGATGCCATTAGTGTGCTGTCTCCTCTCTACGCCTTGTCCTGTTAGCACAAACGCAAATGAAAACCAACTCTCCGTCTGTGTCGTCTCAGTCGCCAGCGGTGGCCTATTATGTATCAACCCTAAGCAGACGAACTGTCGAGGTAGACCCAGTAAGACTGCCCTATGGACCAGTATAAGTCGACGTATGTAAAAAGAGCTCTGGGCCAGTGGAGGGGATGTTAGCGCAAGATGTCAAATAACAAACATTGTCTGCATTGCCCTCCTCGTGATATCAGTTGTAATATTCGAAATTATACGAAACCGCACGCTTATACGGAGCTTTAATTTTACTTTCGGTCGGACATCATACGATAAATTATAAGCCGCGTCACGTCAAAAGAACACTGCGCTGCTTATCATGAATAGCGTCATATTCCAGAATAATACTTTATTTTAGCACCGAACTTGACACTGTGACTTCTATACGCAATTAGAAACGGCGGGTCCACTTACTATCTCTATCTCGACAGCAATAGTAAATATGCCCCTTTATCATTCAACTGCAAAATGGGTCGTCTTTGTTTTTTGTTGGATAATGTTAAGTGCTGATATGATCGTTACAGATGGCCCAAGGCATAAGTTGCTGTATTAAACGCACATTTCAGTGAATTATGTATTCAAAGTTTCGCCAAAAAGAAAAGCTGTGTTCTGTAAATCTACTTTTATTTTTACTTTTAAAATATTTTACAACGAGTTTATTGTGGCGCCTGTAGCTAGTGTTGGCGGTCGCCTCAAACACTGCTAACCGACAATGTGCAATTATTATAAGTACTTCACCGCAACCAACGCGCTAACAATCTGATTGTATTTCTTATATTAGGCTAGTTTTAGTGTCACGCGGACTGTTAGTAGGTACGGATCGCTCCGCGCAATCCGATCTGTTCTGCGGTAATGTAAATAAGATCCGCGCGTTCTAAATGGTACTGACGATACTGACGTTTCGCGTGACGCTAAGCGCTAGTTAAGACAGCAGAATCCGCAAGGATGCAAATCCCGCGGTTCTAAGGCCCAGCGCAGACGACAGACTTTTTGTGCGATCGAGTCTGCGTGGATTGTATGCATTTTGCGCCGGATTTTTTGCGTGTCGTGTGCGTTACTGCATATAATTCCATAGGTTCCATTTTCACAGACTAAAAAGACCGTCGCGGATAGTCTGTCGTCTGCGTAATGCGTAAACGCAAGTGTTCCGGCAGGTGCGGACTAAAATCCGACACGGCCTCCGTGGTGCCACTGGTAAGTCGAGTCCAAAAATCCAAGAACGACCGCGCGAATTCTTGTTCGAGCGGTTGACGGGGACGAACAAATGAATAGGCGCTAATGCAAATAAGATCCGCGCGATTTGCATCCGTGTGGATTCCGCTGTCGAACTAGCTCTAAAAACAGCCTTCATGTGATGCATTTCCACAAGTCTTATGATTTAGGGCCTAAATGTAGGCAAATGAATACAAATGGACCGATACCACGTTGCGCAAACGTTGCTCAATTTCAAAGCCACACAACGAGATTCCGTCAGCTTATTTTCATTAAGTATTACATATTTGTGACATTATCTGTTAAAGTTAAATACATACATATCTGAAAAGTGAACAAACCTCTATTCAAGACTTCATATGGGCGGATATTGAACTAATTGAGCGAAAGTTATATCGTGTTCTGATAAACGTTTCTATAAAAGATGCTACAAAAATACCCGTAAATCGGTAATATGGTGAATCCCCTTTTGATCTTTAATTTGTTTTAGTATAAGATAAGTTCGGCTTTGTACTTTGTCTTTGCCCTGTTACTTTTTACGTGTTTTATGTACAACATACCTACATACATTTTTCATTGATAAAATTTGCGATGTTTTAAGTCTTATTTTGTAATGTAGGTATTGTAGACATGTTGTAGATTATTAAGCCAGACATTTACATATGATGTGTGTATTTTAATTATTTTAATTATATTTCATTCACTCGTTCATTTCATTCAGTATCAACATCCTGCTTTTGCGGTGTCAATAAGCGGTGGTGCACATACGGTGACTATGTTGAATTGTTGATCTTCCATGAAAATATGAATGTTCTTGCAATACCATAAGACCTGGTTTCTTTCCCCAACAAGGATACTTTGCTCATCCATACAATTACAATCGTATGATAATGAACTAGAAAGTTGAATAATTCAACGAAAAAGGTTTTTATCGGTGGGCAAGTAACCTTGCTGGGTCAAAGCTACCCGAAATTAGTAATATAATTGCCTTCTAACCAAGATTGTTACCCCATGTAAGCCTATAATCAGCAATAATAGTATAAGCATTTGTAATTATAAATAACTCCGTTGCTTTTGTAACAAACACATACATTCTTGTCGTTTTTATACCGTTTGTACCCTAAGCCTAATGTATTTTTCATTATAGAAAACCTCTGACAGGATGATTTTACTAGAACAGAGACCACACGCTGTTTAGAATTGTTTAAAATACTTAATAAACATCATGTCAATTCAAAAATTTTACTTACGGTGCGCTTAATTTATTTAAAATAGAAAATAAGATTATTTAATTCATTGCAAGTCGACACAACCTCAAAAAAGTTATTCAGTTGCTTCGTTGTCTCTCTCCACGGTGCGCTTGTTTACAACTTTAAGTTTTATCCGAGTACCTAATGTATGTACTCTACTCGCATATCTTTATTACCGATGTGAGAACGTTTTTAAACATTTCGCTCTGTTCATTGTTTAGTCCACGGAACGCTCGGCACCGAACGTTCAGTTAAATACCCACGCAGTGTTTTTTAAGGTCGGCCACATACATTCGGAAAAATTCCGTTTCGGAATCTCGAATCGGAAAATCAAATGCAGTCAATCCATACAACTTCTATGGACCCCCACATACAGACGGAAGCTTTCCGTTCTGAATTTCGAACGGAATTTTTCCGAATGTGTGTGGCTGGTCAATAGATTTCGTATGGATTTAGTGTGTTCGGACAGTCCGATTCGAGATTCCGAAACGGAATTCCGTATGTATGTGGCCGGCCTAAACCGTCTATGACGCTTAGTTAGTGTCGTAGACGACTTAAGGCGAGGTATTCCAAGGGAGACGGAATTGAAGGTTGCAAGATCTAATGTTTTACATACTTTCTGCTAAATGACAGTCTTGAAAAAAATATATGTTATACATAAAGATATTGCCTAAGGAACGTGCTAATTGGTTACACGATAGGATGTACTTTCCTCGATCATATAAATTCTCGAACACAGGCAAAAATAAAAACTAAAACGCATTATTTGGTGTTTATTATTTTTAATTTCTACATAATTTCTATATGGAAATATTTATCTTTAAGTACTACAGAGAACCTGCTAAATTATAGTTTTCAATCGATGTTGTTTATTTTTTAAATTCATAATTTATTCTAAAACTTGACCGCGTGCCCAACGTATTGACAACCTGCCGCGTCGCCCGCTACCCCGCCTTCGCCTTCTTTTGCGCGAGAGGGGCGCGGGGTACAAATCTAGTAGAACCTCGCCTTAAAATGCACTGCGTGCGTATTCAACCGAACGTTCGGTGCCGTACGTTTCGCAGATGTGTCGCAACCCTAATCTACACAATTTTAATGAACAGAAATCTTTTCAAACATGGTATACTTTCATTATTGGTCGTGTAGAATGTATTGCACACAAAATGGCGTTGGTGCATAAGGCAAAGACACAGGCTGTCACCGATGTTCTGGAGGTACTTAGTTTTAATAGTTTTAGTAGCCTGTACTACATTTTAAATAATATATTATCTACTAAGAATTTTCTTATGACTACAGCTGCGATGTTCTTATTTGTAAGCTCAAACATAAAACTGGATACCTATTTATAAAAAACTGCTCTCTTTATCAGTGTAAAGGTAACAGTTGCAGCGACAAAACGTCGTCGTGACATTTGTTATCACGTGATACTGCTTGATCCGAAAATGTCATAGGGATACTAAACTAATTAATTTTTGTATTTTAATAAATATAAATCGTATTATAATAGGATTTCATAATTTAACTATGGTTAAACATGTCGAAATGTAATAGCAATTTTATAGTAGTCTTAGATATATATTTATAGCAATGAAGAAATAACCACCCGTGGAGCACCAGGTTTTGTATTTCAACTACGAAGTTTGGCGCCCTCTGATGCGAATATCTGAAAAGAAATGTCAAGCTGATATGTTTTTGTCTTTCATTTGATTGAAGACTGGATAATAGTAGCCTATACGCCTCGGAAAAGTCAATGAACTTAACTCAGTGGTGTTATTGTCAAACGTATAACCGCGTGTAGCTTCGACGTGTTAAGCAGAGTAAAAATATACGGGCACTCTATTCTCGCCAGTGTTGATAGAGTCAAACAATACTATTCGACAGTTTTAGTGTTTTACGTTAGGGAATAACTTCGCAGTTGGTTGCCACTGATGTAGGTACCGGAAAGGCCACGATATCAACACAGCTGAAGTGCCGAACATATGTACACATCCTGTTTTTAGCACAACATATGTACCTACTTAAGTACATATTTTGGCGCTTCGTCCGTGTCGATGTTTTTGTTTTTGACTTTATTACCGTTTACCGTTTACCTAAGTAATAGTCGACCAAGACATATCTTTAATACTCTAATACTCGGTGCCATGGGTGTCTTAATACATTTCTAATTACTTGAAAATTTGAAGATTACTCTTTTGAAAGTCAATGAAAAACTATCTGAATATTTTCTGCCTGTGATGTCGTCTGCACGGGATCAGTATTTCAAGTGGCCTGTTTTATTCAGTAGGTTTAGTAGTCACTGAGTATCAAGCATCCATTCCATACAAACTTTCGCATTTGGCAACTTTAATGGGATAAAGAACTGTCACTAAAAATGGCAAAACGTTTTCTCGGTCGACTATTTTATCTACTTATCGCATCACCTTTTTGGCGTCAACGTCTTAGGTTTTAGAATACCATTGTTTGTAATAGCATCCTATCCGAACATCTTCTCAGAATCGCAGTTTTTCAAGTCTCCTGGCTAAAACTGTCCTTGATTGTGTCCGGTGTATTATGCGTCACCTTATCACCAGCACGCATGGCGAATATAAAACAGTCCTAGTTCTTAGTTCCACCATGTTCTTAGTCCGGCGATGGGGCTTATCGCTTTGAAGATAGCTGCATCTGGTAGCTTCCCAGTAAAAATCAACGGCGACTGAATACTGGGGCACGCGAAAACGGAACTTCTATCTCTCAGTCTCGGTGAAGCAGGAAATAGTGGATGCTTACGTCCTTTTTGCACGTCACTCGGCCCATTGAAGACCATTTTATTACATACTCGTTTATCCTGTTTGCAATGTCACAGCACGCGACTACAGCGGAAGCTCTGTGTGACTGCACCGATTGGAAAGCAGTACAGATAAATTTTTCGATGATATGAGAGATCGGTGGCCACATGCAGGCGGGGTTGGCATAAGGGATCGCGTTCGTTTGTTATTTGATGAATTCGCTGTCGACGGTGGTACGTCTAGCACGACGGCGCTTGTGTTTAGCTGCGCATGCGACGGACTAGGCCTGTCACCATCTATCTGTACTCCGTTTCATTTAACATTGCATTTTAAAGGTCAAACCTTCATACGTTTCAAGTAAACTCAAGGCGTCACCGCAAATGGTGATACCGTTTGTATTGAGAACATAACAACAATAGTTGTTATTGGAATAATAATTTCTAGGTTACCTTTGGATTCCTGTTTTTTTTTTGTCCTTTGAAAGTCTTATTTTAAACAAAACGGAGTAGATATACAAGTATCATAAAATTATGGATAGTCTGTCTCGTACGCGTTGCCGAGCTAAGCCGGCTGTAATAATAATGTAATGTAATTTCTCCTAATAATTTAGGTATACCGAATATTGTGTTGGTATTGTGTTGGAGTGAACTTCGGATTGTATCTAATTTAAATGGGGTGGTATGAAGCGGTGATCGATGGTGACTATGATAAAATGTATTTTGTTAGGTACGCCGTTTGTTTGTAAGAAACATCAAGTGTCAAAGATTGTAGCTACGGAGATATAAAGAATTGTACCGACGAGCGCGCCAACTGTGTTCTTAAACCACTGCCAAGACATGGGATTCGTTATTTTGTTGGTTTTGTTGGACTTCCACAATTTGGATATTTCTAATTAGTTAAAATGAGTGCCTCTAGCTAGTGTAATCGTCACAAACAAGCGTCTTGATTGCGTTTGCGTTAAAGCGGGAATTACACTGACTATGCTGCTGATGCTGATGACGTGATGACGGCTAAGTTGTAAAGCACACGGTAGTCGGCGGACGGTCTACTGTAAGGCGCAGCGCAGACGACAGACTTTTTGTGCGATCGAGTCTGCGGCGCACAAAAAGTCTGCGTGGATTGTATGCATTGTGCGCCGGACTTTTTGCGTGTTGTGTAATAATTCCATAGGTTCTATTTTCACAGACTACAAAGTCCGTTGCCGATAGTGTGTCGTCTGCGCAGGGCATCAATAGGGTTATCAGAGTACAAGTCATATCGTCTAAAACATGAGCCAGTGTGATTGCCGTTAAACTGAATGTCTCGATTACTATGGTCAAATTGCCAGCGCCTCCATCGGCGCGGCTTGAAAACAATTTATATTCATGTTGTTTCACACTTTAACACGAACTATGCGCGAACGCAATCGAAGCGTATTTTATTACTAATCATAGAGGACAGACCAACTTGAGAAACAATGATGGCCACCCAGTTCCGCAAACCGTCAGTTTATTTCAACTTACAAACTGTCACAGAAACTGTAAAGAGCCAATAACCATAGAGGAAAAAGCCACTGCGTTACGTGCGATCTTGGGCCGGCCAATAAGAGCACAGCGAACGCCGCCATGTTTTGGCGGAATCGTCTTCGAACAAATTCAATGACATTAGTAGTCTATAGGTTCTGTCCTCTATGTTACCAATGCATTACGCTAGAGGTACAATATTTATCAGCAGCTGTATCTATGAAATCTTGGCACGTGGACCCAGTACGTTTAGCACGACAACGCGCGAGAAGAGTCGCGATCGAGATAGATTCTTGTTGTCTTAACTAGTAAAGTAAGGAAGTGTCAGTGTCTCGCGCGCGACAAACAGCCCGCGTTGTCGTGCGAAGGCCGATGGCCAGATGGCACGGTCGACGGTGTTGGCATGGCACGGTTTCACTACGCGATTGACTAATTTAGAGGTTTCTGAAAGCGAGCAACATTTTCCAAGACGTGCGAGGATGCGTAGGGTTGTGTTTGAAAATAACCAATCGAATTACTGTAAATTAAGCTTCTTGGCTCATTTAAAAGACATCCCTCGCTACGCACCTCGAGCCGGGTACTCACCAGCGAGCCGTAACCGTAACACGTGTGATACAGTAACGAGGTTCTAGTGTGTACGCGTATTGCAGTTTCAGGTTAAGAAATGAGTAAATTGTAAACATCGGCTCGCTGCGAGCCGATCGCGTACCGCTCGCAGGAGGTTTGCGAACCACGTACACATTGTGTTTTTTTGTTACAGTACATGCAACGGTTACAGTTACGGCTCGCTAGTGAGTACCCGGCTTCGCACATCTCTGGCGGAAACGCAGCCTTACAGCTCCTTAGTACAGTCTCCGTTTAATTTGACAAGGTTCTAAGTGGTGTTAGTTCGCGCACCGCCATTGCCCTGGTAAAGCGATACGCGAACTTACCCCCACTACTTTAGCCCATGGGCGTAGCCAGGGGGGGGGTTTGGGGGTTCAAACCCCTCCCGAAAAGTTAAGGCTCCCATACATACAGTTGTGTGCAAAATAATAGCAGTGAAGGCAAAATTACTCATAAAGTTTGTAAATATAATTTTATATAGAATATAATTGCTAATATTTACCATTTTATATCTAATAGCACTGAATAGTAACGAACTATAATGAAGTCGCCAATAATTTCAACGTAAATGAACAAAAAATACCATATGATTTTCAAAATAATAGCAGTGACATTTATTTCATGGAAAAAATCAATTAAAAAGTAAGACTTATTAAGACTTATTACCCACTTCTGGTGGGTTTTTGATCACTTACAGCATTCTTAATTACTGTCCATAAGTTTTCGGTCGAGTTGAGGTCCGGAGATTGAGTACCCCAGGGTAAAACATCAACTTTTTAGCGTTAAAACATTACGTCACAATTTTGCTAGTGTGTTTTGGTTCATAATCTTGATCGAAAACCCACTTTAACGGCATAAAATCCTCGACATATCTTGAAGTGCCATTTTTAAATAGTACTCTTTGTTCATGATGCCCTCGATTTCAAATATAGGGCCTGTACCATAGTAGGAAAAACATCCCTATAGCATCGAACTAAGTGCTTGACGGTCTTTATCGTGTACTGCAGCATGAAAGCGGCACCGGGCGGTCTCCTGACGTACTCTCGACGACGTTTACACCCAAAAAGCACGAGTTTACTTTCGTCACTCCACAATATATTACGCCATTTCTTCATAGGCCAATTTACGTGTTCTTAAGCAAAAATTTGCCCTTGTTTTATGTGCCTTTTAGTCAAAAGTGGGACTTTCCTGGGACGTCTAGCATGCAGATTAGCTTCAATGAGTCGACAGCGAACTGCAGAACTACTCACTTTCAAATTTAACGAGTTTTGATAATGTTTTGACGACAGAAATGGTTGTTTTTTCGATAGGCGTACAATTATGGAGTCCTCTCTTTTTGATGTAGCCTTTTTTCTGCCTCTTGTTTCGGACTTATTACCCATTTCAGAGTGTTACTGATCATTTTGGCTAAACAATTTAAAATTTCTTGGACAACCTTGTAAGTTTTTCCTTCTTTAATCAAACTTTTAATTTTCATTCTTTCTTTACTTCTCATTTCTCTCAAACAAAGCCTTCCCCTTCCCATAGTTGTAATTTTTTTGGACAAGTATTACTTTTAGACAACAGCCAATTCTATATTCTACTACTGTTAAATAGTATTATCTAGTCCGGGGTGGAAAGAATTACGAAATGAAAATTTTTCTAATAACACTGCTATTTTTATGAAACATCCTTTCTTGAAATTCCTAAATATAAATACGAAATGAATAAAATTAAATAATGCATTGGCCCGTGCCAGCAGTCCTGAGGTAAATAGTTTTTAAATTTGTGGCTATCTTTTGATTACGTCGTTTATTTCAGGAAATAATCACCCGAGTACATTTACTGCTATTATTTTGCACACAACTGTATCTGGGGGCACGGCCGTGCCCCCACCAAGTCGAGCAAAAAAGCGTCACGGCCGTACCATCCTTTTCTCGAAGCAATTCAG
>BHDV01018821.1:159200-170170 GCA_005406045.1 Adoxophyes honmai
ATTTATAAAGTGTATATTTAAATAAAAAGACACGTCAAGATTGTTTACCATCTTTTAAGTACCTATCGGTCTCTAGTATAAATGGAACCTTCCGCACCCGAGTCCGACTCGCACTTGGCCGATTTTTCGTCGTCAACCCAAAACTAAATCCTGGCTACGCCCGTGCTTTAGCCCAAGCGGACCTTGCCAAGTTGGATGCCGTCTGTATATGGGGCAGCGCAGTCGACAGACTTTGTGCAATCGAGTCTGCGGCACACAAAAATTCTGCGTGGATTGTATGCAGCGCAGGACTTTTTGCGCGTCATGTGCGTTACGGCATATAATGCCATAAGTTCTATTTTCACAGACTAAAAAGTCCGTCGCGGATAGTCTGTCGTCTGCGCAGGGCGTATTGGGTATTGGGTCGTATAGCGAACGCCAAGCCACCGATGACCGAAGCGAGGCTCGAGGGCCGAGTGACGCGTCGCTTGACCCACTGACTGACGCACGAGTCGATTTTATGAGGTGTTATTCGATATGCTTCATAATAAATCATGTGTGCTGCTGTACGTACTGTGTTTTATTTCGTTTCTCCGCACAATGGGCTTTTGACTAACCGAAGAACGTTGGTATTGGTTCGAGAGTACCTATGTAAGTAGTAAGTACACATACATACCTACTTCACCTCTGTATTCTCTAATGGGGTAGGCAGAGAACACGAACGCTAGTAATTTCTAGCATATTTTTAGGTTTTAATTTAAGAGGCACGATTTCTTAGCTGGTCGCCAAAAAAAAAAACCATACTTAATCTATATCCTCAGTCGCCTCTTACGACATACATACATACAATCACGCCTAAGCACTATGTTGCAAGTGTGACATAGACAAAATTTTAAGTTTGAAAACAGATGGAAGAGGTAGTACCTATAATAGTGACTGTTCTTTTTGCCAACTGTACTTCATTGGCATCCACCCTATATGACCCTATAGTAGATTTGTTTAGGTAGTTAAAACAATATAAACAATCTTGACGTGTCTTTTTATTTAAACGTACACTTTATAAATCGAAATCTTTACATTTTACAATTTAGGTATGAAAAGATCATTTACTTTCATAATTGAATTGTATAGTGTAACGATTTTCATTTTTAGACTGTGTATTTCAATAAAAAGACGTCAAGATTGTTTACATTGTTTTAACTAGATACCTAAACAAATCTACTATAGATTATGTGCACCAGATTTCAAGTCAATCAGACCAACCGTTGAAGAGTTCCCTCCATCAGAGACAGTCTCGGCTGGGCCACAACAAGTCTACTACCGGAATATTGTATTGTCATCCAAGTTACGTAATTAGGTATACCAAGTTTCAGCTCAATCGGTCTATTGGAAGAGGTTCAAATCTTCCTTGCAAGATTTGTAAACATACAAACATACATACCTACATACAAGAAAGAAGTGAAATAAAAGCTTGTAAAAAGGTTTTCTAGGAGTTGAAAGGGGATGAAAATGCTACCCAAAGTCAATATTCCACGCGGAAGAATTCGCGGGTACCTACAGTTATAAAGGCTTGGCACAGTAAGTAATACGCGCGAGACGATACCTACACTACACGCGCGGGATATTAGATAACCGGTCACTTTTTGACGTCGTTAGTTAGACAATGACAGGTATAGTCTATCTCGCCCGCATCTTTACTCGCGCCTTGCTGTGCTATGCCGGGTATTACCTGTAGGCTTAGCACGACAACACGTTATATTAGTCGCGTCGCACGCGGAATAGTCTACCTGTCACTTTCTGACGTCTCTAGTTAGACGGTGACAGGTATTGCAATCCAGCGCCATTTTCAATTCAGCTGGATTCTTGCTGGATTGACCTGAATCCAGCTGGATCCAGCGCGGATCCAGCAAAATGTGGAACGACAAAAAAGACGTCATTTTTAAGATTTTTTTCCTTAGTTTGTACTTCTTACAATAATCTATGAAATCTTTTACTCGTTTGGTGAAATTTTATTTCAATTTCCTTTAGTTTTTCTATCGCTTGAGATAAAAAGAATCAATTTAAAATTAAATACTTAACATATACCTCAAGTAAGCAATATCTTATTAAATCTTACAAATTATTTCCATATTAACTACGAAAAACGACCATAATAATATGTAATAGTATTTTAATCTCCAACCAATTTTTTGTATTAAAAGAAGCTCCGAAATGTTATTTGTGCACTCGTTAATCGTTAATATTTGTTACGAAAATCGAAAGCTGATAATTCAAATCTGACGATAAGAAACCGACTATTTCTTTATCTGAATCCTCTGGAAATAAAAAAGAAATTCTTTAGAAAACAATTGATCTATTTATAGTCTCTCCCAACTGCTTCGCACTGAACTGCATTATGTAGCCGGCTGCTGAGAATGCCCTTTCGACCTCTACACTGGTCAGTTTTAGGGTCATTAAATACTCATAAACCATATAATATGTACCTATTCACTCCGCCCTCCTTCGGTCTTATAAACAATTGTATTGGCAATGGCGGCAACTCACAACTAAATAATAGAAATTGATACGTTTGAGGATCCGCACCGCTGGATCCAGCTGGATTGCTGGATGCTGGATCCAGCAATTGCAATCCCTACAGGTATAGTCTATCTCGCGCGTATCTCTACTCGCCCCCTGTCGTGCTAAGGGGACTGATATAGTTACGACAGTTATTCAGAGTTCGAACATTTAGTAGGTAAACTACTGTTGCTTAAAGACTTCGACAAACACAATTAAACAGTTGTAAGAAAAAACTAATCTATTTTTTATCGGATACTGAATTAAATGGAAGTCAAATACCTAATATGATTAACCCTTAAACGCATGTTTTTTTTTTATCGTTTCAAAAAAAATATGTGGGTACCTAATGGCGTAAAAAACACGAGAAAAATACAAAAAAAATCTAAAGACAGATTTTGGGTGAATTTTGCACTACTATCCATAATGTGGATACATCCTACATTGTGCAATCCCCGGAAAATGAAATAGCCCTATAGACGGTCTATGACATATCTGAAATCCGCAATGTTTCTAGGTACGAATTAAACGTTTACGAAAATATGTGCTTGTAATATACGTAATTAACATAATAACACATCGTTTCCCTTAACACTTTCACGACCAAGCCTAAAATCAAAACATCTGCGCGGAACCGAGTACTATATAGCTAGTACAAAATGAACCCGGCTACCGGGTTCTCGGTACCTATCTCGCGAATGTTTTGAAGAATCCTGGAGCCGGGTCCTTGGTTCTGAATATATTAAATTAGAGTGCATCCCTCCCATGCAACCAAAACCAGGTTTCACCTTTTTTAAAAGCTTTTATTTAATTGGCACTCTAACTATGTATGTAAATATTTGATTGCCCCGTGTGGTGCCGGGTTAGATTAGCACCTCCCCTTTTCTTCCCGTGGGTCTCGTAAGAGTCGACTCTGGAAAAGGGTAAGTGTATTGTGGGCGATGGGCTAGCAGCCTGGTTACCCTGAAATTGCTAAACGTGGCACTGGATTTTTGAATTCATGTGCTCTGTCTACCCCTCTTGGGAATACAGGCGTGAGAAGTGAGAATATGTATGCATGTGTGTAAATATTTGAATATGTAGTACCTATATTAAATAACAATAAACCGAAGATAATTCCTTACTTTAGTTGTTTATCTAAGTAATAACAAATATTAAATAAAATAACCTAGCAAAAATATCAAAATAATGTATGGGTTAAATTTATCAACCAGAATAACTTCTATAGTGCCGCTAGTAATTGCAAAGTGCCGGGAGTGCACAATGTAGGCTACATCCTACAAGATCAAAAATGTAAATATTCTTTACTTTTTGACTGTGACCATAATTAGAGTTTATAAAAGTAAAATCGTTATGAAATGAGTTACAGAATAGTAATAGAAAATAATTACTTACTAAATTAAAAACCACTAAACACAGTCAAAGAAAACCTTCAATATTCATTTTTTTTCTAAATTGCCGCCATTTGGGTTAAAATCATTTATAACTTTTTTATATTCAGTTTTGCCAACAAATCATTAATAAATGTGAAAATGCGTTAGTTTTTCTTGCAAAATGATACAAGAACATAATACATACATATCTAGATTTCAAACACTAACCATGTTTTGGTTATGTAGGCTGCATCCTACACCATGCGTTTAAGGGTTAAGAAGGTTCATTCATACTAAAGTACGCCGTGTCTGTCGTGACATTACTTAATCAGTCCTTACAGTTTTGTATGTAAGATAATTAAAACAGAACAATCGTAAGATAAAATCCAAGCAGAAATTGTCAGACGTTCAGGCAACACCAAAAACAGTGTTGAATTTTTTATAATTTTATTATTGTGGCAATGTTAACCCCACTAAATGAGGTTTTCCCAGGCGGCTATCGTATCGCAAACTTATCAGCGCTTGTGACAAAATCTGGAACTAACTGAATGCCCTAGAGAATGCGCGACACAAGCGCCGTGCGTCGTAGAAAGATATAATTTGGTACAATAACATAGGGAACGTTTAGCAAACAGTTCTTTGCTCTTCAAGTAGTAATGCCATCTCATGTAATTATTAGTCCTATGGTTTTACCACTATGGAGCATGGAGCATTGGAGCATAGATGTAAATCAATGCTATGGAGACGCCGATACGTCATGTATGTGGGAGTTTAAAAAAAATGGTTATGTAGGTAAATATATATATTTTTAATGAGAATAAGGAGTACACTTTTCAAACAACAAAACTCGGAGGAATAAGTAACGGGAGACAGCATCGGTCAATTTTCTCGAACAAAAAATTCTGTCGTTTTCTGCGGGGGACGAGGTAACTACTACATATACCGCCGACACACATAAGCAAGGAAAGGGTAGGGTTGTCGATCAAAAGAAAAACTGAAATATAGTTTAGAAACAAAGTTGCGTCATGGGACTTTTAAAAACGATACATTTTATACTCAGCTGTAACGCGCGCGGTTAACAGAAGTTTAGAACCACAGATTTATATCGAAATAGATGACTCAAGTGTACGTACTTTGCGTGCCAAAATAGACCAAAAGGGAGAGCAATGCTCCTTTTTTGACACGATTTCATTTAGTTTTATACCACTTATACTCCATTTAATTTAAGATTTGAAATTTCAACGGAAAATTTTAAATTTTTGTCTGGAATTCAAAGGTATGTAAGTAGTAACTAGATATGATTAATGCAATAACACTCATTACTGTTTGTTGTAAAGATTTCAATACAAACGGTATCAGTATTTACGGCAATGCCTTGTATTTACTTAAAAATGTGTGAGGTTTTGACAGTTAAGTTTCAAATCTTAAATTAAATGGAGTATAGGTTAGGTTTAACTGCATAGAAACAGGACAACTTGAATAGGGCAGCGTCATCTTTGAATGGGTTTCCCTCGGACTGTCAATTCTCATCACTAAAGCACTCATGTGGAGAACACCTACTGTAGAGAAAAAGTGACACGCTTGGTTTTCATACAAATGCAGGAACTCGCGGTATCTTTTTCGATATAAGTCTGTGTTTAGAACACTAAATTACATGACTGATATGTGTAAAGTCCCAAACGAACTGACTGCGCGGTGGTGTGTGTCACGATATCAGTTGTCATATTGTAAATTATACGAAAGATGCTGTTATTTTCGTCCCTGTCTTTGTTTTTCTTTCGGTACCTGAATAAGCTTTATTGATCTGTATAAACATAAAACTACCGTGAGACTCACTCATAGTGAAAAATAACGGAATTACTGACGTTGTTGTACAGTCGAGTTCATTAATATATGAGCAAAACTGAGGGTTCAAAAATATCTGTACACCTTTATGACATTGACAATAAGGTGCAAAAGTTTACATATTTGGAATTTGTCTGCTCATATATTTATGAACTCGACTGTAATTCCGTTATTTTTCACGATCTGTATTTAATTTCTTCACGGTCCCTAACATGAAAAATTAACTATAACTATTATATAATGTTTTTGGTCGTGTTCTTAAGAATAGCAAATATTTTATTACTATCGAACCAATAGATTCCTGACCCACAATAGAACCTATTCGCAGTTCGATAGTACTTACATTAAAGTATCAATTTTATGATTTTCGACAACCCTAAGATATATTTATGTTTACGCGGGACTTAATCACGGTATTTTTTAATTACCTCTCGACGTTTCGGCCGCGTTACAGCGACCGTGGTCACGAGTTGACTGAAGCGGAGCTCGACGTTTGTTTGGCAGCCCGGGTCCTTCGAACTACCCGCACTTGATTTTCATCAGTAACGGCCCAAGTAGCACAGATAGCTCACTTTTGACTCACATTTAGTAACATTTGACACCCTGAGCGTAGTAAGGCCTTTTTAAGACTACACTGGTGATCCTACAGCTGCATAATAGCTTTCAGGGGTTACTTAAACAGCTTAAGTGGAATAAGAGCTGCATTAAGATCTACGAAACCACCGTTAATACGCTAAGAGTGTCATAATGGTACTTTTCGCCGACTTTATTCAGCTTCTAGCGTTTTCTAACGCCTTAAGCGTAATAAGGGTTGTTTAGTGGATAAACTTACGCTAATTGATGTATAACAAGGTATTTGTGAACTCCTATTACACTGACTCATTAAGGGAACACATGTGAACTATTATGAAGTAATTAGCTGTATAAAAGATAAAATGTGGCCCTTATTACAGCTTATTGCTGAGCATGTATACCGCTATTCAGCTTTTAAGCCGACATTGATAGTGTCTGCATACCGGCGGTTTAAACATACACTATAGATAGTCGCAGCTGCTTAAAGACTCACTATTGTACCAGATTACCGGCTTTTGCTTCGTAGTGGGTCACACAAGTCTTGTTAATCAGACTTTATTTCTATGTGTCACTTTATTCAGCTTTTTGCTGATTATCAGTAAATTAGTGAGTTATTAGACATACTTTTGCGGGATAGAAGAGTTTTAAGCGTTCACGTCGCTGTTTAAAATGAACCACCATTTTATTATAATAACCTAAAAATATTCCGAAATATTTTTCAGGTTTTATTATGTGTTTTGTATATGAATTTGCAATTTATTATATTTGTCTTTACTCTCTACATTACAATAATAACTTGTTATCTTATAAATGTTATCAAAGCACCAATAATTGTTAAGTCAAGTTTTCATCACGATTTATTTATATCACAAAACTAATTAAAAACAGTATATTTTCGTGGCGCACAAAAATTTTCTTAGATAACATATATGTATAATATCAGTAAAATTTCATTCCCAATGATTTTCTGTTTTATTCAATATGTAAAACAATAGTAAGATCAATGCTAAATATTTTTCCGCCATATGCAATCAATAATTTCCTCCACGAAACATAAGTGTTTGTTATGACAGAACTGGACCTGCATTTACTTAAGCTGGCATTTGCGTTGCTAACTTCAGACGCGAATTAGAGCGAACGTAGAGCGTTCTTGTGACATATTTTCCGAATAAAGAGTAACATGTCACCCCTTAGTCAGCCGATATTCAGCTCATAGTACGGCAGTTACCCTTTATAACACTGTTAAATCGCTGCTATTCAGCACTGAACCCTTATAACACCGTTAAATCGCTGTTATGCAGCTCTTAACCAGCTATGTGAACTTTTAGCTGAATAATTTGTGCCCATTTAAGAGTTATAAGAGCTATTTACACCCATATACAGCTCTTATAACTCTTAAATGTGAATTATTATTCAACCATAAGCGTTATGGGAATCCGTTATTCAGCTGATAAGCAGCTATCTGTGCTACTTGGGGGTTCCCCGAACTACCCGGTTTTCACCGATATTGTCCACCGTTCCTCTATTACACCGACACACAACACTAACAATGTCAGACGCTCGCACCGAATATTGCATGCAATACTGGTATAATAAGGATATTGTAAAAAAAAAATTTTGCAAATTCGTAAATGCATCAGAATAGATGTTTTCGAAGTTTGCAACCAAGTTTCAAAACTTTTGTAATTTTTCCGAGACAGCCTTGCTCAAAAAATGACCACGAATTTAAAACGAATTATAAATAAACATGTTCCGGTCGACCAAAAAGGTTTCAAATTTATACAACCGTTCGGTATATTTTTCCGATGTATGTGTCAAGTTTGCAGAACTTTTGGAACGTTTTCCTTCAATTTAATAAAGAAAAACATTAATTTTTAATAACAAAAAATGTTCCGTACACTTGAATTGGTTGCAAATTTGACACGTGATGTAAAATAGTATATTTAACACAACTCCAACTTTACAGAACTTTTGGAATTTTTTTCACGACCATACAGCAAAAATTTATTAAATTGCAATTTTAACAATGTTCCGGACTGCGGACAAGGTTGCAAAATGAGATTTATTGTTGTCTCAATGTACCATTCACTAGAACGAAGTTTGAAAACTTTTGGAATTATTGTTAAATTTTCGATTTCGGATGTCAATAATGACTGGACTACTACCCTACCCCTGTGGGAAAGAGGCGTGACTGTATATATGTATGTATGTATCTGAAGTTCGCCCGAATTCAGTAGGTCTACACCAGGGTTTATAGGCGACACATATTCTGTCATGTAATTCGCCATTTTGATGTGGCCAGGTGTTGTCCTAATCCCGGAAATATTACGTTTTTACGTCTGAGTTACAACTATGTTTATTTTTTTATATGTAATTGACACAGCAAAATTATGTATTCATATTCATATTCATATTCATTTATTCATTGCTTTACACAGGTAGTATACAGTGATCTTAGTATATAATTTAGTTCAACCATGTAACCCTGCAGGGCACCGCAGTATATTATTATGTATTATTAAAATTATTTTAAAATAAGACATGTCAAAATAAAGCATGTCAATTGCAAGTGAATAAAGGATGTCAAATAAATAAGAATGTCTAATAAAATTTAAAATTCCAAATACAAAATTCTAACTTCTAAATCCTAAGTCTAAAATTCCAAATTCAAAATAAAAAATAAAAAACCTAATAGTCAAAAATCAAAATTAAGAGTCAAAACCCAAAAATTAAAATTACAAATTTTTAAATTATTTTAAAATGAGGCATGTCAAATAAAGTATGTCTTATAAAATTTCAATTTTTAAATTCTAAATACAAAATACTGTATAATATTGTAATTTTTTAATTCATGTGCTCTGCCTACCCCTCTCGGGAATACAGGCGTGAGGATATGTATGTATGTATGTATGTATTGTAATTTATCTTTAGACACACAAGTTCAAAAGTTTGGATTTTCTCCTTGTCTCAAATAGTGTATATAAATTTAGTGTAAAGTTTATAAAGTAAGTTTGAAAACATAGTTTTTATTATTATTATTATCTGCTCAGCTTACTATTAAAAATATCTAAGTTTAATAATCTACGTCTACGAGCTTTACCTGAAATGTTGTTTTTTGGGTCGCATCCACATTTTTTCCTTTAAGACTCTAGCAACACCTAGTCTCGTGGGGAGTGCGTAATAATTATAGACTACTGGCCCGTCTTTGAAAAACCTGAACCACCAGGAGACCTATCTAGAACGATATTAGAGCATAAAACAATAAGATTCAGCACTATGCCGTCACTTGTAAGCTGTCCAACTGAGTGCAGTTGAGAATTCAAAAGTACAAACCTCGATTATTTCCTCTTGTCGCATGATTTTTGTACGGGGTTTTTTTACGGCACCAGTTTCATACTATTCCAATACCAGTTCTAATCCATTATTCCGCAACGCCGTACAAAAATCATGCGACAAGAGGAAATAATCGAGGGTTGTAATTTTGAATTCTCAACTGCACTCAGTTGGACAGTTTACAAGTGACGGTATAGTGCTGAATCTTATTATTTTATGCCCTTATATCGTTCTAGATAGGTCTCCTGGTGGTTCAGATGACCCATGGTTTTTCTAAGACGGGCACTTACGGGCATTATTTTAATATTAAAGATTTTTAAAATTACAAACTTAAGTTTGCGGTCGGAGTCTCGTGGGGAGTGCGTAATAATTATAGACTCAGAATAAATAATAATGAAATCATTTAAAACAAACTCGCAAATCAAAGGAAATTCCGTCCTTGTTCAAACTAGATCTAGCGGAATTATTTTTACACGAAAATACCGCACAGGCTGGCATTTTTCTGGGAGCTGTGTTTGACACGGCGGTCAAGTAAGTCTGGTAAGCAGATGGCGGCTGAAGTAGTTTTATCAAATGCGGACGTATTTTTGACCTAAAGCCAGACAGAGACAAAACCATACCATTCACAGAGGGCTAACGCCTTGAATAGCGTATCCCGTCATTATTTATCTGAGCAACAAAACAACGTTTTTAAAGAGAGCCAACTTGTATGCCGGATAGTATACGATCGATTTAAAAAAATATTCGAGAAGCTTTAACAAAATGTATTAACAAAAGAAAAGCAATCGAAGTTTTCATACGGGACAAAAATTACTTTAAACTGTCCACTTACAGTTTAGGTTAGGTTAGCTCAGATTTTATTTCTTCTATGGCTAACGATCATTTGGAGATAACATTCGTAATATAATTGTTACGATTATGAAATCGATATATTATAAGTTTGTATTTAATAACAAACGAGAGATCCGCTTAGCTCTTACTGGCCAAGCGACTGTCTATGTTCTGGCAACACTGATACTCCGATTACAGTTCTGGCCCGTCACGTCATTTTGCCGAATGACCTAATCTGATATCTTTATTCGGTGCGTTCCGGTAGGCGCCCACAACGATTGTATCGCCCACTTCAGCGTTCCGGTTGGCGCCCGTGGTCGTTGCGAGCGAATCGTTTGACGTGACAGATGACGTCAATGCTCGCGACCATGTCGCGCCCACTTCGCCCGCAAAATGTAGGTGGGTCGGCGTGGGCTTTCACTTAAACGTCACCTGTCATGTCGACGGCCCCCGCGAAGAAACGTGTAAGAGTTTTTACAC
>BHDV01018825.1:0-15016 GCA_005406045.1 Adoxophyes honmai
ATCGGCAAATGTTCAATGAGCTAACGTGGCCAACCGCCTTAAGAATAGGAATCGATTTAGTTGTATGCATAAAATTCATACAACGATAAGTTTCCGAAATTAATTTTACTAAAATATTGTAAACGTATTTTGGGTTACCGGCGCAATTGAATTAAGTTTACCGTTAAACCATCAGGATAAAAATTTTATTAAACCGACTTATTAATTCTCGTTAATAAATAAATTCAGACAGTTAAGATTTTAGCTGTAAAATTACAAATAAATTAATTAAACTACATTCAGTAATTTTTTCTCGTTACTACTAATGGAAGTAAAATAACTATTGATATTGGCAATTCGTTAGCAGTTTTTGATGAATTAACAATCGGAGTACAGGCATATTACACGTTTCAATTAGTGAAAGAGCCTTTGAAATGTATCCAGTACATATTTATAACGATATGTAGCCTCATAGCTAGGATTATATTTGTTTTTATTGCGCTTCTAGCGCGTGGCGAGAGATTTTTCTGTTCATAACGCTATCAGTGGTGTTATTGTATGATGTAACACATGGTACTTATCAACGAAAGCAGCGTTGGCACGTCAAAATGTAGAGCAAATGAAACGCAACATAGTCAAAACCACGGTTATTCACAGCCACTTCTAGCATATTTTTAGGTTTAAAAACAGATGGAAGATTAATATCCCGTTAGGCCTTATTCATGTGTGAGAGTTAATCTATACAGAATCATAAATAAGTTAATAATGCGTACAAGTAAATACAAAGAGACTCAAATAGATACATGGCTTATATCCTACTTAGCCGCTCGGCAATAACTGGCTGATCCCCACATTATTGCGTCTTAGGATCGTCGAAATATTGTATTTTCCCTCCTTGTTATTGTGTCGATCCGGCTCTGTATGAAAAAATAAACAGAATAGCATATTTCGCGGGCAATTTCAGAGAAAACGTGAGGTTACTTGCTTCTTCTCCGCTCGATTATTTTCGTAGAAAAAACAAGGTAGCATCTTCTTTTAATTATATCTTAAAGCACCGCTTGTTTTCCTTATTTAGAACACGTGGGCGTGGTTCTACGTAATATAGTAGCGTAATGAGCAGGAGAAAATGTGGCACATTAATGTTTGCAGGAAAAAAATCTGTACTTGGCCATCCCCAATTTTTTTCCGGTAAATAAAGTATTAATCAGGGGCAATTTCGCATAATTTATTTTCGACATACCTACATTATTCTCGCTAAAAAATGTGTTTGACATATAATATACAATTTTTCGAATGATTATTTGACTGAAAGTTATGATAGCATAATATTGTTTTCGTAGAATTTATTGCGTGTAATTTTCGGATGTCGATACTTAAAGAATCGAAATCCTCCAAAACTGCGACCTTTACTGAACCTAGATCCTGCCAGAAAGGAGGATTAGGTTCGATAAGAACAGCGACCCTCAAAGAACCGAATATTGCCAGAAAGGTAGGTTAGGTTAGGTTACGTTAGAACTGCGACCTTCACAGAACTAAAATACTGCCATTGTTATACATGTTCAGCATTCGCATTTGGCATTTTATGCGTAAAGATGTTTCGACGAAATATCGTTATGCATGTTAAACATGTGCGAAGTCTGGTTATGCGAAATGTAATGTGTAAAAAAGCCGCCCCATTAAATAAATTAAATGTCCCGTAACATTTTTCCACGAATTCGGATCCTATATTAGATTACCGAAATTATAATTTTAGATCTTCAAACCAGTTTAATACTAGAACATGTAAATATTTTTCAACTATGAGTGTTGGAGAACGTGACATACCTATGTACCTATAATATTTACCACTAACATAGGTACACTCGTCCCTTGAGAGTCGTTCAAAACTATTTAATTATTCCCACAGAAGTTTACTCGTCGCAATTTCTAGGAATACCTACTCGGTTTTAAACCTAGTGTTTAACACCTAGGGTGGGTGACCCTATAGTTGACCACGCACCGGTTGTTGACCATTTGTGACTTTGAATCTCAATATTAAGATTTACCGCCCTTTGCCGTTATTTTTAATGTTGACTGTAGGTTTTGACAACTATATCGAATCAACCAATCACATGTACCGTAGCAAAAATATCCACAGATTAGCCAATAACTTCGTTTTACTTTGGCTCGTCGATGTCGGTTGTGTTTCAACCGCCATTGCAGTAAGGAGCGTGCTTCGACAAGTAAAACTGATTTAGTGAATTTATGTGTTTTATTTATAAATATAGTTGATATTCTTTGTTTTTGAAGTTATTTAATGATTGTATTTAACTATTTTAATGTAATTTCTAGTTTATATTTATCAATTCCAATATTTTTACGGCTGGTTAACTACAGGCACATAATTTGTATGGTTTTCCTAAAGTTGACCAGTTGGACAACTATTGGCTTCTTGAAATTTTTATTTTTCTGTTTCTTTTTTTCTTTTTTTCGTAGCTATGGCATAAATAGATGCTCCACTTACTAGTTCATTATTGAATTTGCCTATTTTTCAGTAGTTGACCAGTGGTTTGACATTGGTACCGTAATACAAAAAAATATATCCTAAGGTTGACCAAACCTATTAAAAATATCTCCTATTCCACTTGTTGTAGATTAACCATGCAGCCAAAGAAAGTATTGTTCAAATATAAAGAATAAGACGTAAAACACTTAATGAAATTCAGTTCGGATGCAAAATTAGAGAAACATGTTATACCTAAATACAATATTCCACATTAACAAATCACACATTAATAATTTAAAATGAGATACTCCGTACAAAGAAATATGGGACCAGTAACAAAACAACGGTATGCAGATGAATAATGTATTTGCCGAAAAAATAAATCCTTTTTAAAAAAGAACAGTTGATAGATACTGTACCAAAAAATAATAATTTTCCTAAAGCGATTTTTAAGACTGATACGGAACTTTGATTGATCTCAGATAGTGTAGAAGTTTCGTACATTTTTAATAAGTATTATAATATTAAAAAACCTTGTATTCCCTTATTTCTTATTTTTAATTCTCCTTTTAAAAAAATGGTCAACTTTTGGTACAAACTCTAACAACAACTGGGGCCGGCTGGTCAACCTAAGGTACATTCCAGAATTTAACTTTTAAAATTGAAAAATAAATAAACTATTTGGAATTAAGTTATTTCCTTCTGAACCAATACTTTTGATTACATAATGTATCAGAAAAAAAATAAACTGGTAATATAAGTCCATACTATTATGCGCAACCACACTTTAAAGTCAAATTTTCTCCTTAACTGGTTTGGGACTGGAGCGTTCACCCTAGTCTGTGTTTAAACTTAAAATTATGCTCAAAGTGTAAAATATGCAAAACTAGCTGTTGCTTGCAACTCCGACTATACGTAGAGTTGTTTTATAGCAATCCCACGGGATGTATGTACTTTTCCGAGATAAGAAGTAGCCTATGTGTTAATCGCTGGACAATACATTATATCACTGGACAAATTTTTTTACACCAATCACCTAGTCCCAAAGTAGGCAATTTAATGCCTGTGTTAGGGCCGGCGCTCACTGCCGGCATGGCAGAGGACGGCACGGCAAATCGTGCCGCAGCATCCAAAAATATAACCCGTGAAATGCTTCGGCACGCTGTGGCATGCCGCGGCCTTTCTCAGATCAGTAACAAAATCCTTTGCCACGCCGTGCCATGCCGGCAGTCAGCGCCGGCCCTAAGCTTCACAGTCAGGTTATCTAACCGCTGGGCTATCGGGCCGTTAATACTGCGTGTAAGTTTCCTGTACACCAAGTTTCTCCAGAATTGGTCCAGTTGTGTGGTGTGAAGGGGTAACAAACATATACACACACTCACAATCGCAATTATAATAATTAATGTGGTAACTATGGTTTTGAATATGTGACGTCTGCGTCTCATTCGGAATACAAGCGTTTATGTGAGTTTTATATCGTAAAAAAATGCTCTAACTAACATGGGCTTTTTTATCCTTTTCATCGAACCCAGTGTCCACAAAGAGCATTGTAGCCATGCGATTTTAGAGGAGCTCCGAATCTAAACTAAAGCCGGTTAGTTAAAGTCATGTAAATACAGCTTATCCGCGTCCGCTTCCCATTCACAAAAAAAAATAAAACCGCCTCCGTCGACGGCGCAACACAAACGATAAAAAAACAGAATAAAATTCTTGCAATTTTCCCTTGCCAATTAAAATTAACAAGGACATCACTCACATAGAACCGAAATGATACTCGGGACGACGACTAACAACGCTGAAAAATATCGCGTCCCAGAAAAATTATGTTAAATACAGTCATTTTAATGCGAAAGTGCGTTTTAATCCCCAAGAAGGGTGGCCGAGGGATGAAAGTTTTAAGTACTGTCAATGCACAGAAATCTTCCGTCGCTTTGGGTATATTTTCTTCAGCAAAATGTAATATTTTTCAAAGTTCTGTTCTTATAAATATGGCCATATTTTTTACTAAGAGAAATGATTCGTAGATCAAAACGTTGATTTTATCTAAACTCAACCACTCTTATTATGTAGCCATCGGGTTAGTGACTTTTCACGATTATACGTCTGAACTTAACATCTAAAAACTAGCTACATAACGTGAAATATTTAGTCTGTCTTTGTTATAGCTTTCAAAAACTGTTAAGCAAAATAAAATAACAAAATTCTTCAAACCACTACCCAAGCCTAAAAATAAGTAATGAAAATGTCCACAGACTTCAATTAAATTGTTGTTTTTTTTTAACCTAGGAACGTAACCCCTATAATCCCATATTAATTACCATTCCGTCTTAACGGTTTCTGTATTCACGGCATATTTTTGGAACATACTCGTACATACACCCCGCGATTAAAGAGCTTTTACTATACCTAAGTATGACAGTAAGCAAGTAGCTCCTATTAGCTTATTACAGACCTAGTCTACAGTTACCGGCATCTAACGTTAACGTGGCAAGATCTCAAGTAGTGAGGATTCCATAAAAACTAATTAAAATCTTGCCAAGTTAGATTCCGAGGCCTGCAGTTCTGTATAGACCTGTCTTGGTAGACATCGGTTGAAGCATACTATCAATCATTCAACAACTTTTTTAAGCCAGCGCTTCTGCGGCCATGACTCGTGTTTAATAAGCGACCGTATTTCCATAGCTTTGTTGCGCCAAAAGGCGTTAAGAGGTCCTTTGTGAATGCCTCCAAATGTTTTTTTATATTATTTTTCTTTGTCTCGGATCCTTCAGAAGTAAGCGGCCTTCTGTTAAATAAAACATTTGACCCGTGAAATAATTGCTTCAGTAATTTTTAGCCCTCATTTAACAGTGCTTTATTTTTTCTGGGGGCAACGAAATGGATCTTTTTTTTATTTTGCTAATAATAACAGCTTCCTCGTTAACGGACACTCGAGGGAATTCCGACTTTACAGTTGTGATCTTTTTGTACTGACTTCTTTATAAACACTTACTCAAGGCTGTGCGTAATTATTTGTTTCAAACAACTGTTGAGTGTTGTGGTATTAACAGCAATGTTTGGTTTAACAAGCAAGTCATGTATGTGATCGATTATCCTTCCATTGAGCAATAAAAACAATTCATAAATATGCAGGTTTATTTTAACGGCAAGAAATATTGATTGCAAAATGCTTGAAACAGAAACAATAAACATAGAATTGTTATTTCTGCCCTTAATCTGTGATTCAATAAATACCTTTAAAAACAAAAGAACACAAAAATTAAAGATGTGGGATACATAAATGAAGGAAAGACGCAATGAATCATTAATTTTGAATGCTTTGTTCTGTATTTTGTTGTATCACGAATAGGTAAGTCAAGGAATTAACGGATACCTCATAAAGCGACATCTAGGGCGCTTTTCTTGAATCACTCAATCAGGCAGACATGAAACGAGTCTTTCATGGTTTTATTGTAAGCATGGGCCGCTAGATGGCATTAAAATTCCTCTACGTGTGAAACTTAGCTCCATGTTGCAAGTGTTGCAACCAATGCTGCAGAGAGATACTGCTGGAAAATGTTACGAGATGGCGCTAGTAGTTCAAATACTTCAGAAATGTGGATGAAAAGTAATCATCGTTTTCCAAGTATAATTAACATAATAAAATAATCCTCCTTCTGAGTGCCTTCTAAACTACTGTTACCATCTTGTTAGCATTGATCTATGGTCTTGATTTGTGCTGGTCATATATAAGTAAATGGTTTTCAACCTAATTAATATCTATATTGTTTGTATGGAAGCCTATAGTTAATTACAACCAAGTTTCTGTTGGTATCTATCTCGTTTTTCCATTATGTCTTTATTATTTATTTAGAATAAGCTTTGGCCAATATTTTAGAAGATGTTTGAATTTAATTTTCATAAGTTATGCGAGTTAATTTCCTTTTAAAATTATTTTCAATCATGCCAAAAGATCTTATAAAACACGGATAACTCACGTAATAAATCGAGTTTAGCTCGACATGTTTCGGACTAATTCGTAGCCCTTCATCTAGGTGTTTTATAAGATGAGTGAGTCTCACGGTAGTTTAATGTTAAATCATGCCAAAAGATCCAGCATTTCTATAACAACAATTTGAATAATGTTTTAAGCTTTTGTGATTCTCATATTTTATATTTATTTCGTCGAGGTAATGAGAATCGTATTCGTACGTGCTTAAGTCTCGCGTAATAAATATTATGAACATTTCGTAAGTTTTGGTTTATTCTATTTTCTTCAGCCACTTTCAAAACATTCAAAATCTGTCTCTGTCTCTCATTATACGTTACCAAATTTAAATACAAGCGTAATAATTCTGTTACCTTCTGCTTGCAAACCTCGAGCTTCTAAAATGGCCTATAAGTTCTAAACTTATTTCAACTTATAACATAACTATACTTCCATCACAAAGAGACTTGATTTAGCAAAGAGCTTGTAATTTCATCCCGTCAGAGGTCCAATTGCATCGCCGGAGGCTGCCGATACAGACGTAATGCCTTAGACTAGATTAGACTTCGGAACTATGTTCAACTAAATGGACGTCGTATTGGGTTATAAATTGAGATTCCAACTTTGAAATTGGGATGTCCATTTTTTGTAATAAATCGAAATTTAGAAATAAATTGCTTTTTGGCTGGATTTCTGTAGTTTGGTTTAAATGTAATAAGCTGTGCCTGTGACTTCGTCGGCGTGGAATTGTGACTTAGGGTACCATTTTTATCCTTTCTTTCAATCCCTTTTTTGCGTTATAATTATAACATAGCCTATGTCCTTTCTTAGGCTCTAGACTACCAGTGTACCGAATTTCTTTTCAATTGGTACAGATAATTTCGCGTGAAAGCGGAACAGATAGACAGAATTATCTAAGTACTTTCGCCTTTATAATATTTGTGGAGCAAATTATGTCACCGGTTTAAGTCGTTTTAATCTGTGTGGTAAGATTAACCCGTGTGGTGCCGGGTTAGAATAGCCCCTCCTTTCTTCCCGTGGGTATCGTAAGAGGTGGACTCTGGGAAAGGGTTAGTGTATTGTGGGCGATGGGCTAGGAACCTGTCACTGCGATATCACGTTTAACCGTCTGGTTACCCTGAAATAGCTAAACGTGGCACTGGATTTTTGGATTCATTACTCTGTCTAACCCTCTTGGGAATACAGACGTGAGAATATGTATGTATAATGTTTGTAAGATTTTTCAGAGTTTCCAAGTTTCCGAGTTTTTCACAATCTGTAAAGATTTAATTTTGGAACAACAATCTGGTATTTGATTTGGTACTTTTTACAACAATTTGGTACTTTGACAAAGCGAGTAAAGGCAATATTATTGTCGTCCTTTGACAACAGAGACCACTTGACCACTGGTAAAATAAACAATAAGAGTACCTACCACATTCAAATATCGACATAGTCAAAGTGCCAAAGACATGAGTATATTTTAAAACAATGGTGTTATTCTCTAACGTATTTAACAAAATAAACCCACCGACGAACTCAACTTGGAGCTGTATATTTGCCATGTAACGCGACAGCTAATTTCAACACCTCGACATAAAGCTCGACGAGTTTTATCTGTTGTTACAGTGATTAGTAGGATTTGTTGACGATTTTCGTGACGTAAAAGAGACAGCGAAAAACTACTGTTTCAGCGAATGTTCTGCGATAGAAATAAAATTGGCGGCGATACGATGCAACTTTGATTGAGTCCTGGATTGCTAGGTGAATCCCCATTGGAAGTTTTTAAACTTCATCCACACTTACGTTAAGAACTGTTTAGATAACCTAAGATCAGTTATAATGTATTAAAAAAACTAGCTTATAACTACTACAGTGAAATAAAACGGATAGGTAGGTAGGTACGCTCACGGCTTATTTTTAGATTAGATCAACCACAACGTTTTGTTTTTGTCAAATTTTGTTAATTAATGTTTTTCTTTAATTATTTCTTTATATCGCTATATCCGCTCGATATGCTTCGGACCAAATCGTGACCCATCATCGAGAGCAACGCGCCACAGCGGCTGCGTATAAACGCGCACTCTATAAATACGTGAATGTATACTTTTTATTAGGTATACTATTGTTTGTTTGTTTGTTTATTTCAAAGCACTAGTCTCAGGAACTACTGGTTCGAATTTAAAAATCATTTTAGTTTTAATTTGTGTTGTTTTATTAAATTCTTTAGGTTAATTTAATTTAATTTTGTTTTGTAAACAATTTTTGTGTTGGATAGATCATTTATCGAGGAAGGTTTTAGGCTATATAAAATCACGCTGTAACCAATAGGAGCGAAGAAACACAGCACAGCTAAATGTGGAAAAAACGTGGAAAATTACCCAAAGTCATTATTCCACGCGGACGGAGCCGCGGGTACACAGCTAGTAACTATAATTATAACAGGGACGCGGGTCATGACGAAAAAGGGGACTCGAGGAGGCTTATTCAAACGACATCCGCAGAATAAATGAAGAGGTGTTATTCTGTCTCAACACCACATAGAAACCTCTATACAAGTATAAACAAGTCTCAAACTACATATACACGATTAAATAATTTATAACAGAAGTAAAACTATTCTTTGCATATTCATTACGCATTACTTTAACAGAACCGTAAACATTGCACCTAAAAGGACAATCCCCACGCATCAATTCCCCGGGAATCCACAGACAGGCGTGGCAGCCTCCGGGACGATTTTCGTCAATCCCGCAGACAAAGCCGAGGGTGAATACTAAAGGCGCGACGACACTTGAGCGTTTTTTCATCAGCCCATGAGACACCAGTGCGAACCTTTCAAAACCACCTTTTGAGATCCCGCGCAAGATTAGGCACTGGTGCCTGTGGTGTGACCTAAGGGATGGGGTGAAACGTTTTCATCGATACGATGTTTTAATGTAAATCGGTTTATTAAAAGATATGACAAAACTCATTTCGATTGTTTACCAATATATTAAACAGATTAAACGTCGAATGCGAAGTGGCGGAGCTGAAATGTTTTAGGTACATAGGTAGAAAACCTGTATTACAATTTTGTTCTCAAGTGAGATAGACACACGAAACGTCGTGATATAGACAAAACCATGACTATTTCACAAATCGCAGCCACTTTTAGAATAAATTTAGGTTTAAAAATAGATAGAGGTAGGTATAATACTGACATGTTTCTAGCCTGTCGCCTAAAGCATATCTAAACTAATAGTCGCCTCTTACGACATACCCGGAAGAAATGGAGGGGTGTTATTCTCGGCACCAAACATGAAAGGTATGTAATTGAAATAAATAAACTTATTATGATATACTGTTTATTATATTACATACATACATACATATTCTCACGCCCATATTCCCATGAGGGGTAGGCAGAGCACATGAATTCAAAAATCCAGTGCCACGTTTAGCAAATTCAGGGTAACCAGATAGTTAAACGTGATATTGCGGTGACAGGTTGCTAGCCCATCGCCCACAATACACTAACCCTTTCCCAGAGTCGACTCTTACGACACCCACGGGAAGAAAGGGGGAGGTGCTATTCACACGGGTTAACCCGTGTGGTGCCGGGTTTTATTATATTATATTATATTATTTATTAAACTTTCGTGATTCTCACACATATTTATGTTTACGCGGGACTTAATCACGGTATTTCGAGAGGTAATTAAAAAATACCGTGATTAAGTCCTTACTATGATACTTACCTATATTTTCATTTTCACTTACAAACGAGCATACAAAACGTAAACTACATAACATAGACAAAACCATGCATGTTTCACATTTCGAAAAACTAGTATCATATTTTTTAAGCTTTAAATTTATGAGTATAATAGTGCTAGCTAAACCCCCTAAAAAAATCGACTACAGTTTATCGATATCGAAAAGATACTACAGCCACAACATCCCCACACTAGTCAGTCGTTACCGCACATCATCGCTAGTGCCGCCCCGCCACTCAACGCTGCGATGATTCAGCATTTTCAATCCACTCTTTCATCCCACTTTCATTCTTTCACGTGAATTCGACGCTTTGCAACGCAACCGCAGCCATGGAAACCGTTTCGTAAACTCAAGTATTCATAGTTGATACAAGGCTTTATGCCCGCTTTATTTCAGCTGAACTTTCCTGTCCTATTTTCAGGATTGCCCCTGGTTAAGTAATGCAGAATGCAGCAAGAGATGTTAATATCCTGTTGCGGTAATTAAGAAGAAAATGAGGGTTTTACCTTGCATGCAAATTTTGGGGCGAGACAGAAATGTGTAGATGGAAATTTATAAACTGGTTTTAGGATGCTAACCCCTACTACGGTTTTTTGTAGCTGAAGTGTCCTAATTTGTCATTTAGCAGAGAAAAGTGAGTTCTTAAATACTTACCAAGATATAACAGGAGACAAAAAGGCTGGCGCGTTCCTTGGACAACGAATCGACATCGCCGTTCAGAGAGGGAACGCTGCCAGCCTTTTCTCTTGGTAGTGGTTTTGGGGATGTTTTTAAATTTAATTTTTAATTAGTTTATATTCGGGTAGTTTCAATTTAAAAGTTTGTTATTTTGCCGTACCTAAGTGTATACTAAAAAAAAACTAACTTAGATACCTACTAGTTTTTTTAAACCATTAAGAAAAGGATATAAACAATTCACAATAAAGCCGACACTCATAGATCATCATAGATAATCATAATGCGAAACGGCTCGCCGGCACGTTGCAAACCCAGTGGC
The DNA here is from genome assembly GCA_005406045.1 of Adoxophyes honmai. Classification (NCBI taxonomy): domain Eukaryota; kingdom Metazoa; phylum Arthropoda; class Insecta; order Lepidoptera; family Tortricidae; genus Adoxophyes; species Adoxophyes honmai. The sequence goes on from BHDV01018825.1 coordinate 11,188, forward strand.
CTAAGGTGTAATGCCTCGTGTGACAGTAATTTTTCCAACGGTCTCACCCCCGCGCTTGGTCACAACGATGCTAGCGCTGCTGGTTTGCGGCAGGACAAATGGCAGATGGTTATAGCAATGTAGCAATCAATACATGAGGTCCTAGTGCTACCACCCTAAAAAACACTAGCTACAGGTGAAAATGGCATTTTTTTTATGAATTTGACATACTTTTTTATAGTGTGTGTTACGTACCAAAACAATAATTCATTTAAACATACTTGTCATATAATTATTTTCTGCTATCTAAGGGAGTTCGTTCAGAAAATATTCATTGCGTCGAGAAACTGCAAAAGTTTTGCTAAAACCAAAAGTCAGTAATGGCTACGTAGGGACCGTTTTGTAGTGTTAAAGTAACTTTGTACAGCGAACAATTCGGTTGAACTGTTGAACTAACAACCAAGTAACTTGTAAATGTGTTCCCATCTATCCGCGTCGCTTAAATTATAAAACTGTCCGAAGAAAAAATGGGGCAGGATTCCACTCGGATTTGCAAACCGTGGAACTGGTTTGAATAAGCAATAAAATGTTCATAAAAATGTTTAATAAGAGTCAACATCAATCAACAAGAAAAAGCGATGAAAAATGGTGCAAGCCATTAAAATGTAGAAGAAAACTTCACGCGATTGTAATTACGGCGGAACGCGTCAATCGTTTTCACCCTTTTCGTGCAATTTGTGTCAAGCTGGCAAATTATGATAAAAAAACAAAGGTAAGACGTTATAATAAATAACAATTGACTTTAGAACGAACATAAGTTTAAAATACAAGCTAGAGTCTGGCTAACCAAAGCGTGACCTGAGAAAACGCGGCAAATTTAAAAAATATTTATATGGTATTACTAACTATAGTAGCACGACACTGACACAACGTTTGACGTAAAGCACCCCATTCACGATAGCTCCGGGATGTGGGCGGGACCCACATCCAAATGGAGCGACGCCGGTAGCACTGGATTTGCCCATTGACTGGCGTCGCTCCGGCTCTTCAGTTCTCAACAGTATTGCCAACGCAATGCTAAAATTATGCCTAAAATATGTTAATTGTTGTAAAATAATGCTAGAAAATATGCAAAAAAAAATTTAATGTCAAATTAAATAGAACGTCATTTAATTTCATAATACTTAATGCTTATTTATAAGAGGAGTCAAAGAATGCGATTGGTGTAGGAAGGCACCGAGGGCGTTTTTTGACTTCCTTATACAACAATGCAAACAGTATTTTTTTACGACTAGATATGAAATAAAATATATAGTTAAACAAAGGCAAGATAAAGAGTGCCTAATAAAAAGGGAAACATGAAAATGACAAAACGTGTCTATGGTAAACTTTGTTTTTATTGTCGTTTCTAATTAAACGTCAAAAAGTAAGTTCATGGTTAAATATTTACCTAATGATTTTATGCCAAAAAGTATGCTAGATGCAAAACAACAAATAAATATGCCAAATTTTGCGTAACTTGCTAAATTGGCAACACTGACGAACGAACTGACGGCTTGGACGTGGGATCCGGTATTCACGGTGAGTTCGCGCCAAAAATATCGTGCGCAGACGTGGGTTCGAACTCTGGAGCGACGATTCGCCATTGACGATTAAATTGGACCAGGTTAAAGGATCCGACCACATCCCGGAGCTATCGTGAATGGGGTGCATATCTTTGTCAGATTAATAATGTTCCCATATAAAACTTTTTAGAAAAATCCCAGGTCACGCTTTGGTTAGCCAGACTCTATTGATAAAATACATCATAATGATATTTTTATAGGGAATTGTACAGATATTCTTAGCGAAAAAATTTGCCACCCGTCGTAATTTTCAACAAACTTTAAAAAAGGGTTCTGATAACACTGTAATAAGTATTTCATTTTCATAAAAGTGTATACAATTATATACAAATTAAACTTTTCAATTTATTGTTAAAAAATAATCCCCGATCAGATTGAACCTGGAACCTCAAGTTACACCAAAGAGGAAATCAATCGAAAGCAGATACTCTAACGTGTTCAACGCAATACTAACTACGTTCTAAGATAATCCTATTAAATTTTAATTACGATTTACATCAATACGCCACTTGTCATATTCGAATAATTACATTATGATATATTAGAGGAGCCATATTGCAAATAAAACAATTCACTGCGTTCTGTTAGTTTCACACTACTTATTCTCTATGTATGAATAAAGAGTAATTCAAGAATTAATTACTCTCGGGCTAATAAAGCTTTTCGTGTCTACCAGCAATTTTCTGAACGATCAACGTTGCCAAGAAAAATACTGCTATAAATTTACTAAGAATGCAAGATACAAAAATATATCTGATGATGGCAAAACAAAACAGCAACTAAAGAAACCTATTGTAAGATTAAGAAGTAATGTTAGAGATATTGAAGAGACATAAAATCATTACCCCGTATGGTGCCGGGTTAGAATAGCACCTCCTCCTTTCTTCCCGTGGGTATCGTAAGAGTCGACTCTGGGAAACGGTTAGTGTATTGTGGGCGATGGGCTAGCAACCTGTCACTGCAATATCACGTTTAACCATCTGGTTGCCCTGAAATTGCTAAACGTGGCACTGGGTATTTGGATTCATGTGCTCTGCCTACCCCTTTTGGGAATACAGGCGTGAGAATATGTATGTATGTATACTGATTTTCAGCTTGTTGGGAATGTAGGTTCGAATGTCTAAATTAACCGTATTACATATTAGGATTTCATCCACATTTTGCGTAGTCATTCTAAAACTGTTTTATCGGCCTCATTTTTGGCAGCTTCCACTTGGTAACTCCTACGTATTACTTGCGCCTCGGTTCTCCGGAACAGAATGCGCTCGCAGATAGTTTAAACAGTGCTCACAGATTTAGTGAATCGCCGTCCGTTCTCTACCTAAATTGGGCAGCGAGAGGGCTTTTATAAAATTTCTCAGATAAAACTGCAATGAATCTCGTGGTCGGGAGATTGCACGCGTTACTCCTCGTAGACATAAAGTCACCTTACGCCGATATTAAATTCTGACCACACGGAATTTTAGTTCAAAATTTATGTTTCTCACGTTGCTGATGCTTGTGGTGTTGAGTTTGGAATGACATCCTCTCCATTTCTTCCGTGGATGTCGTAGGAAGTGACTAAGGAGGTTTAGATAAGTGTTAGGCGGCAGGGTGGCAATCTATCAGTATTTTGTACCTCTTAACTTAAAACTTCAAACTTATGCTAGAAGTGGCTCCCAAACATGAAATATGTCATGGTTTTGACCATGTACGGTTTTGTGTGCTCTGCCTACCCCATTTAGAATACAGGCGTGATGAATCGATGTATGTTTGTATAAAAATTGCACCTGTCACTATTGCACTTCTTTCGTCGATGTCTAAACTTATTAGTGTGGTGCGCTACTCGTCGTTTAACAATAATAGTTAATGGGATAGTAAAAATGTGGGTAGATCTGAACTGTCGTCAGTTGTGTCGACAGAAATTGTAGAAATTTAAATTTAAATTTGGTCTTGGAATATGTCACTTTTATCCGCTTTACTATAGGCCCGAGTAATTAGGGTAAGTATTTTATGACAGCTGCATGCTTTAGCGTCAACATCATAACGTCCCATCTCAAAAACCCCGTTTTAATCAACAAATATCTTTGTTTCGCGTAATCCTGTTATGAGACATAAGATACGCTCCGTTTTACGTGCATTTTATAGGTCAATATAAAAGCTATGTCTGTTTAAACCAACGATGCCCGAGTGGACCGAATCACATAGAGTCTGGCTAACCAAAGCGTGACCTGGGATTTTTCTAA
>BHDV01018955.1:7852-59061 GCA_005406045.1 Adoxophyes honmai
ACTTTGTAAACCTTGCAGGTTTGTACGGAACCCTCGGTGCGCGAGTCCGACTCGCACTTGGCCGGTTTTTTTTTTTATATTTCTTGATATAGCACCAACAACATTTTATAACTCGTGAAAAATTAAACTGTCTAGCTATCCCGGTTCTTCAGATACAGCCTGATGACAGACAGACGGACAGACGACGAAGTCTTTGTAATAGGATCGCTGATTACGTAGGTCAGGTGCTACGTACAAAGGGTCCACTCCTGAACATATTCAGGTGTAAAACAATTGCTCTCTTTCTACCGTTACTTTGCCGTAGACCTTTAACAAAGTCTCGCTGACGTAGAGACCTAAACTACAAGTAGACCTCCCCTGATAGGGTTCCGTTTTTTCTTTGGGTACGGAACCCTATTATGTAATAAGGATACGTACTGTTGTCTTCATTTTCTCCATAGGCGCAGTAGTTGCCGGAGCTGCCGACATCGGCGTCCTGAGCGGGCAGAGCGATCGGAGCGATGTAGTCTGGAAAGAGTAACATATATTAGATACGTTAAGTAGATAATGGCCCATGTTTCAAATAACACCACTTTTTCTTCCATGGGTGTCGAAAGAGGCGACTAAAACTTCAAACATGCTGCCCAGGTGTCCCATATTTTTCAATAATGTTACTATCGGACTAATTAGAAGCAGATAATTTTTTACCTATTTCTACACATGCCTGTTCCATGTGGAATACATTTTTGAAAAAAGCGGGTTCGCGCTTGATCACTATCACCACGGGTGATGGAAAGTGACGATGTTGTCTAAAGAACATCCAAAAAACTAACCAGGAAGTGTAAGATCAGTGAAATTTTACGCATTTTGGCGTGTTAACAGGCCATTTGGTCAAAAAAGTTGTCAATTTTTTTGCTGTCTCAATTGGAATAAAAATCGGTTTTTCATAATAAGAAAAATGTGCAAAAACATTCCGTGACTGCCATATTAAGTGTGTGAAAAAAAGTGACGGAATGTTTTTTTTTTTTGTTATGGGCATCGATTAGGTATGCTCTTAATTCAGAACCTAGAACCTAAGAAAGACCACTATTCCAAAACTTTAAAATAAAATCACTCTTTAACCCGTTAATAAAATCTACTTATAGTTATAGGTACTTAAAAGTTGTTGCCAGAGCCAAACAAACGAGTGAAACTTAACAAATGATGTGCAGGTAAGTAAGCTGGCCAGGCGCCACGCCAAGTGGCACTACACACTCGTGCTAACAGCAAAATGCTAATGTTATCTGTTCCTTAAGGCGCTGCGCAGACGACAGACTTTTGTGCGATCGAGTCTGCGGAGCAATAAAATCTCTGAATGGCGCTGACAGTTTCCATTCAGAATTTTTATTGCTCCGCAGACTCGATCGCACAAAAGTCTGTCGTCTGCGCAGCGCCTAAAAAGAGTCCAATTTTAGGGAGATCTCTTTCTTGGCAGATAACATCCGCCTGTGGGCTGAAGTCCAGAGAGAGAAAGTTGGAAGTTGTATTTAAGCAACCGATCTACGACGAAGGTTCAGTCAATTGAGTTCGTCAGTTAGGTCAAAATTAATGTACCCCGCATCATGTAGGTATGTCAACAATGTCGGTATCAATATACAGGTGGTAATGAAATCCTTAACGATATCATAGATACCTGTTTGTTAATAAAATTTAAAAATATAATTTGAGTAGTTTCTCATTTTCTTTTGTAAATAAAAAAATATGTGTCATGAAAGTTTTCTAACATTATTGTCACCGCGCGTGCAACTAAGTACAAGCACCCCCCTTCGCCTTTGGCGCACCGTTTTGGGAATTTCCCAATGAAAAAAAATGTGTTTTTTTTTATTTTACTATTGTGTTGTGTTAGTGATTCTTAGTATCAGGATTCATTTCGTTACGGATTTATTTATCTGCCTGTATTTTGTATTAGAATGCGTTGAAGAATAGCCCTGAATGTAAAAGGGCCAGGACGTCCCGGGCTATGGCGGGAACCTCGCCAACTCGGGCCACTAGTTTGTAATTAAGGGGCCATCGAGTTCTGGAACAGTAATTGTCCAGAGAAAGTCGGACATGCATTTGGCCCAGTTTTTTTTTTAATTAAGTACTTATTCCCTGACTAATGTTGACCGACCAAGGAACCTCTTCATATAAAACATATTAGTGACTACATTACGAGTACCTACTTGACAAGGAAAATGATACCTAAGTCAGAAATTTAATAAATCATGACTATACTGCGTACCTACTATATCCGTCGCGTACACCCGCGTCACTTAGCGGTGTTCATACAATTTCTTATTAGGCGGGCGTACGTCGCGTGTAGTACGCTTCAGCTAGCGTAGGCCCAAAAGTCTTTGGTTCCGATAAACCGGTATTTAGTGATGAGCGCTTACCGGTAGTCTCGACGACTCGGCTGACGGCGACTACGGCCACGTTGTTAACCTCAGTGCTCCAGAGAGGGTGCAGGCGCGTTGCGCTGGTCTCCAACACCAACTGGGGACGGATCACCTCGGGGGCTGCGTACCGGACCCAGATGAAACGAGCACTGGGAAAGGAGTCATTGATGTTCTTCATACAAACAGAGATAGCGTCCAGCGACAGATCAAGAGATTTTATTTTGGACCCGCACGGATGCAATCTATTCTTTAAGTTTTTTTTTATTTGGTAAAATGTAAAAATCGACAAATCGGGACTACAAAACGCCAAAAAAAAGGATATGTATCAGTAGGGATTGTCTACGAGTATAATTTAAATGAATAAATTTAATAATAGGTACTATTAGGTCTATGTTATCGAGAGTTCTGACCGCTCTAAACTAACTTTTAAATTTAGAACATGGCGGCATTCAAAGTTCAATTTCAAAATTCAGTGTCTTTTACAGGTTGCAACCCAAATCTGAAGGGTATTTAGATAATAGGGAAACAATAGTTGAAAATATTAATTGTACATAGGTACACTGTTAGTCAGATCCAACATTACACTGGTATCCTAGCTCGCCCATGCTTGTACAGGCAATTTTTATCCCAAAAACGGCGTTAAGGATTGAAATTTTGTACTCACTCAAACACACATGAGGCGCTGGTGAGCAGCCAGCTCTCGTGGATGTGGGAGCCGATGCAGGTGTTCAGCAGCCCGCTGGTGGAGATGGCCAGGCGGAGGTGGACTACCCAGGGGTTCTCGCCCAGGGCCGCCAGGCTGCGCTGGGTGTTGGCGACTGCAGGAGTTAACGACAAATATAATGATCACCATCATCTCAGCTGCTACTTCTACTGCTAAACATAGGCCTCCTCTTAGGACTTCCATACCGGTTGGAAGCGACCTGCATCCAGGGACTTATATCGAAATAGATACCGCGAGTTCCTGCATTTGTATGAAAATCAAGAGTGCCACTTTTTCTCTGCCTACTGTAACGTCACATGAGCGCTTTAGTGATGGGAATTGACAGTCCGAGTGAAACCAATTCAAAGGTGACGCCGCCTTAATCAAGTTGTCCTGTCTCTAGGCAGTTAAACTGAATCTAAGTGGTAGGTACAAAAGAAAACTAAATGACATTGCGTCAAAGGAAGAGCATTGCTCTCCCTTTTGGCTCCCTTTTGGCACGCGAATACAACTTGAGTCATCTATTTCGATATAAGTCTGTGCCGGTGACCTTTATAAGGTTGTCTGTCCATCTTGTATGTGGACGTCCTACGCTGCGCTTGCTGGTCCGTAGTCTCCACTCAAGCACGAATAATGATAAAGGCTAGGGCTACCCCAAGCGGGCCCTGTGCGGATTGGAAACTTCACCCACAGCATTGAAAGACTGTACCTTTTTTTTCTCCGCGATGTTTTCCTTCGCCGAATAGCTCAAATATCAATTCGATTCTGCAAATGCCGAAAAAAGATTTCGTTTGCGAATCAACGTGAAATTGTGTGACGTAAGCCACCTCATGCGAGAATAATGTCTTAAATCAGTCATACCTAACCTACTCTAAATTTGTTCCGCGGAATCTTATGATTCCACGATACCCCTCCCCTGTAGGGGTCCGTGAGAATTTAGAAAAAAAAACAATACATCTCCTCTCCTGCCTCCTATTGTTTTATACACCTATTCTTATTATTTGTAGGGTTCCGCCATGTGTTCGCTTTCCAAAAGGGTTCCGATACCAAAAAAATTGAGTACCTCTGTCCTAAAAAATACGTTTTATTTTGGTGTTTTAAGGATAAAGTTTTTTTTAAGGAACTTACCTTGAACGCCAGCGCTACGGCCCTGAAAAAAAAATTAAGATGTTTTCATAATTATTGCGGTAAACTTAAAAATATTTGACGTAAGCGTTCAAGAAATCAAATTAATTAGGATGTAGGTACATACATATCTACATACAATCACGCCTATGTTCCCAAATGGAGTAGGCAGAGCACACGAAACATTGACATAGACAACAACATGACTATGACTATATCACGCTTCGCATCCACTTCCAGCATAGTTTTAGGTTTGTAAAGATAGAAAAGGCAGAATAGTGACAGGTTGCTAGCCTGTCGCCTAAAGCATACCTAAACCTATTTACTTAGTCGCCTCTTACGACATCCACGGAAGAAATGGAGAGGAGAGGTGTGTTATTCTATACCGACACCACACGGCATAGATTAAAATGAAATATATCCTAACCTAAACAGATATTTGTTCTAGGAATTAATTATTTTTCCACTGTTAATTATATCTAGTAATCATCACAGGAGTTAAGTGGCTTAGTAGTGTTAGTTAAGTCAAGATAATACCTGATAAGAACTCTTCAATCAATTGGTTATCGGCGGTCGTCGTGTAATTTACTAATCAATTGTATTAGGTTTTTCCAATTCATCGATTTTTGTTTCAAAGATAGAGGATTCTCAGTCAATTTCAATGCTACAATTGATATGATGTTTTGGGACGAAAAGCGCCTACTTACATATTATAACAACATACAACACACCCGTATTAGGCAGAGAGCGTACAAAACTTTAGAATCTTTAGATACTTAGTCAAAACCATGACTATTTCGCGTTTCGCAGCCACATCTAGCATAATTTTCGGTTTAAAGCAGATGGAAGAGGTATAATAGTGACAGATTGCAAGCCTGTCGCCTAAAGCATACCTAAACCTTTCCTTAGTCGCCTCTTACGACATCCACGGGAGAATTAGATGAATGTTATTCTATCCCAACACCACACAGGATAGGTACATTAGTAATAAGTTGTAAGTTGGTTGGTAAGGTCAAGTTTCACGAACTTACAAACGAATGTGCCTAATTTTAAAATTTTGACTAGAAACAAATGCTGGCACTTGACTGTACCTACTTTATTACTTATCTACATAATTAACAGTTGATAAGTGACGTTTGTTTTTTTATAAATTTATAAAGCAAAGATGGAAAAGAAACCTAAAGATTTCATACGTAAAATTAAAAACTTATCATACTTATAAACAGCAAATTAGTAAAATGTGAACCAAAAGTTTGGAAATAAAAGCTATATTGTTAAATAATAATAAGCGCCAATGCAGTACCCGAAGGCATGTGACGTGGAAGAACTAAAAGGGAAAATTTAACGAAACTTGTGAGTTTCCTGTTCCTCGTGTTTAGCTCCCCCTGACGGCGGCCCCGGAGGCCTACAAGGCTTACACCGGGACAGAACACTTTGAAGATCCTGCAGACTCCGGAACTATAAAGCTGCGTCGTTTTTAGGGTTCCGTGCCTCTGTGGTGTAGGGTTAAAATAACACGTCTCTAATTTTTCCGTCGTGAGATGCGAGTAAGGAATAGGTTTGGGTGTGCTTTAGGCGACAGGCTAGCAACCTGGAACTAATATACCTCTTCCATCTGGTTTTAAACCTATAATTTATGCTAGAAGTTGTTGCGAAGTGTGAATTAGTCATAATCATGGTTTTGTCTGTGTTACCCCGTGTGGTGCCGGGTTAGAATAGCACCTCCCCCTTTCTTCCCGTGGGTGTCGTAAGAGTCAACTCTGGGAAAGGGTTAGTGTATTGTGGGCGATGGGCTAGCAACCTGTCACTGCAAAATCACGTTTAACCACCTGGTTATCCTGAAATTGCTAAACGTGGCACTGGTTTTTTGAATTCATGTGCTCTGCCTACCCCTCTTAGGAATACAGGCGTGAGAAAATGTATGTATGTATGTATGTCTGTGTTACCCCATTTGTGAACACAGGTGTGATTTTATGTAGGTAGGTATGTGTCTCTAAAGTAGAGATGCACGACTATGAGAGATTACGTTCGAATTATTCAACTTCATAAACCATAGTCGTATCTCACAAACCGTACCAGCTAGATTATTAAAATTTTCTCAGATTTAATTTCTATTGCGCTATGTTGTTACAAATGCTAAAAATAAAATAAAATAATTATTTACGGGGGCTCGCATACAACAATCGTGATCTTTTTGGTGTTTTTGGGGCGATATTACTTGAATATGAAACTTTAAAGTAATGAATAAAATTAAAATAAAATAAGTATTTAAGGGGGTCCCTCTATACCAAAAACGCGTTTTTTTGCAGTTTTTTTACGGAACCCTTCGAGCACGAGTCCGACTCGCTCCTAACATTGTATAGACCGTCTGAGAGGGCTAGGTAGTACCGAAATAATAAAACAAAGGGCAAGCGGCAATAAATCAAATGTTTTAAGACCTAATTATTATCGACTGTAAAAACATCGATACCCAATTTATACCTAAGCACTTAACTTTTTCCGGGTGGTGTCGGATTTAGAATAACACCTCTCCAATTCTTCCGTGGGTATCGTAAGAAGCAACTAAGGACATAGGTTAAGGTATACTTAAGGCGACAGGCTAGCAACCTGTCACTATTGTACCTTCCACCTAAAAAATATTATGCTACAAGTGGCCACAAAACGTGAAATAGTCATCGTTTTGTCTATGTAGCGTTTTGTGTGCTCTGCCTACCCCGTTTGGGAATACAGGCGTGATTGTATATGTATGCACTTAACTATAGTAATTTTTTACCTGCACAGCGGCGACCACGCACAGAAGTACCAACGCGAAACTCTTCATCTTTCAGCCGTCAAGCTTGCAACTGAAGTGTAATTACAAGTGCTAATTACTCCATATCGAACGTCACTAGATAGCGGGGATTATACAAATGTTAATCCGTCGATAAAATTAATTTAAAACGCTATCTACTGATTAATGGTGGACAGGAAACGCGTAATTTTCTTAGGCATTAATCCTAGTTCGTAAAATAAATTAAATTATTCTGTTTCTTGATAGTTTTTAGTCTGTGAAAATAGAACCTATTTCATATACAGTAACGCACACGACGCGCAAAAAGTCCGGCGCACAATGCATACAATCCATGCAGACTTTTTGTGTGCCGCAGACTCGATCGCACAAAAACTGTGTCGTCTACGCTGCACCGTAGTCATAATAAAAAGTATCCTTATACCTCTACTATTACTACCTCTTCCATCTGTTTTCAAACCTAAAATTGTGCTAAAAGTGGTTGCGAAGCGTGAAATAGTCTTGTACTTGTACTCTGTCACATTTCGTGTGCTCTGGCTACCTCATTCGGGAACATAGGTGTGATTATATGTATGTATGTAAAAATTCGGATAAGTATAAGTAGAGTACTTAGCCCTTCATCTAGGAGCCGTGGCGGCGGTCACTAAACGTGCACAGATGTGAAACGTGATTTATCCGTCTTATTCGTTGTTGTGAGTTTAACGGTAGTTTCATGTTCAAATATTGAATAGGGGAAAGTGGGGGTAATTACGAACACCTAAGGGAAAACCTAAACTTCACCAAATGTAGTTATTAATACACACACACGTCCTCACGCCTTTATTCCCAAGAGGGGAAGGCAGAGTACATGAATTCAAAAATCCAGTGACACGTTTAGCAATTTCAGGGTAATCAGATGATAAAACTTGACATTGTATTTAGTGACATGTTGCTAACCCATCGCCTACAATACACTAACCCTTTCCCAGAGTCGCCTCTTACGACACCCATGGAAAGAAAGGGGGAGGTGCTATTCTAACCCGACACCACACGGGCAATTCTAATCAAGTTTTTTAAATGTATAATCAAGTTATAATCAAAATACAAAACATCTGTTGTCCAGAATTACCCCACAACCTTTCTGAAAGGGCCAAGTATCATTTAGCCATAGACGAAAAAGCCACTGTCACAAAAACTGTACAGAGCCAATAAGCATAGAGGAAAAAGCCACTGCGTTACGCGCGATCTTAAGGCCCTGATCGACAGGCGAGTAAAACCGACGAGCCATAAAACCGTCGGTTTTACTCGCCTGTCGATCACTGCAAAACCGCGGTCTTAACCGGTTTTAACTGGTTAATACCGCGGCTTTGCAGTGATCCACTGGCGAGCTTTACCGACGAGCCATAAAACCGGCGGTTTTACTCACCTGTCGATCAGGGGCTTTAGGCCGGCCAATAAAGCCAAGTATACACAAGGGGACAAATGTCACACGACACGTGTCCCCAGCAACGTCGGGTGAAGTAGCGCGACGTTGCCGGTCTTCGCTCGACATGTCTGGCAACATCGCGCGACACGTGTCGATACGACACATTAATTCGCGCGATGTCGCAATGTATCCTTGGCTTAAGAGCACAGCGATCGCCGCGATGGTTTGGCGAAATCTTCTCCTAACAACTGAAAAAATACTTTCTCCGAAAAAAGACATTGTCACTCTAGTGGGATAACTACTAGCTGTATTTAGTATACAACTTGGCACTATTTCAGAGAGTGATTGTAAGTTAAAACCTCTCCAGATACTATCCCCCTCTCTGTGAAATCGTGCCAAGTTATACGCCAAATAATACCGCAACATAAATAAAACAAACACAATACAATCATGTTTTATTTTGTTCTTTAGGGCTCTTGGACCACTCCTTTTGTTTCTCCGTCTCCTTGGGCAGCGACCAGCTCTTGGAGCGGGGGCGGGGCGCCGCGCGCGAGCGCGAGCGGGAGCGGGAGCGGCGGCGGGAGCGGGAGCGGGACTTGCGCGAGCGCGAGCGGGAGCGGCTGTGGTGAGATCTGGAAGAAGGGTGAATATTGTGAATTAGCTTTTTTTTTCGATAAAAGAGGTGCCTGCGAAAAAAAACAAGATGTTTACTATTTTTAAAAATATAAATTAAATATGATACATTTTTTCCCTACGTAAGTTTCATATTTATGACCATAACTTCTGTTACAATAATTCTAACACAATTTACTATTAGTTTAATTATTTTTTTTTTTAAGTGCAGAAAATTTGTTAAGAAACAACAAGTCAATGTGTTTTACTTAACGAACAAGTCCGTAGACACTACGGCTATTGAAAATAGCGTTTCTACTACACATGGATAAAATGTTTTTTTTTTTTAATACTTATTAATAAAAAAACTAGAAAATTCAGCCACCAACAGATACAAATTTTAAAAATCAAAAAGAAGAAGACTCACCTGGAACGCCTGCTACGACTGCGACTCTTGCTACGCCTGCGACTGCGACTCCGCCGGCTGCGACTGCGACTGCGACTGTACGAGCGTCGGCGGCTGCGACTGCGACTGCGCGAATAAGACCGCCGGCGCGAGCGCGAGCGCGAACGCGAACGACCGCGATCGTCGTGCTCGCTGCGATGCTCGGACTCCGTTAGTTTCTTGAAATATCTGGAAAAACACAAAGACTAAATAAAGACTCCGTCGTCGCACAGGATAGTGAATGATTGTTGAGCGAGCGAATGAGTGAATGGCGATTGAAAAGCCAAGCCCACTTTTTTATGAAAACTATTGTGATTTGATGACTGTTTTGTGCTTTATCAAAATTACAAAATGGCGCCGCTACAATAACATATTAAAAATAGTAGTTTTTATCTGTATTTCAAATTGTTTGTATTATCAACTTGAAAAACCCTACAAATTCTAGTCTTTTCAAAATTAAAAATACAAAATCCATAACATTATTTATGCAAATAGGCTCCTAAGAGCACTTTCAAACGTCATTTTCGAGTCTACCACCACTTCAGAAAGACCATCATTGCCAAGAAGAATGCGCCGCAAGAAACTTAAACCTTTTCTTTTTTTTTCGTGCCAAGTGACCAGACTAAACCGTAGTCGCGCGGCACACTGGTACAGGCCGCGCGGGTCCACTTTGTAAAAACAGCCACAACGCTGTCTGTCGGCCGTCTAGAGACGTCCGAAGGAACAGAGGGCACGCGGACACCGTTGTCCGACGGGGCCGCCTGGACCCGACATAAAAGCAATGAAATCTAGACAAGGTCGTGCCAAGTCTAAGGTTCCTTATCGCGTTTTTTAGGGTTCCGTAGCCAAATGGCAAAAAAACGGAACCCTTATAGATTCGTCATGTCTGTTCGTCTGTCCGTCTGTCCGTCTGTCCGTCTGTCCGTCTGTCCGTCCGTCCGTATGTCACAGCCACTTTTTTCCGAAACTATGAGAACTATACTAATAAAACTTGGTGAGTAGATGTGTTCTGTGAACCGCATTAAGATTGTGACACAAAATTTAAAAAAACGCAATAATTTTTTAGGGTTCCCCATACATGGAACTGAAACTGAAAAAAAATTTTTTCATCAAACCCATACGTGTGGGGTATCTATGGATAGCTCTTCAAAAATGATATTGAGGTTTCTAACATCATACTTTTCTAAAATGAATAGTTTACGCGACAGACGCTTCCAAAGTTGAAAAAGTTGTGTCCCCTCCCCCCTCTAACTTCTAAAATAAAAGAGTGATAAATCTAAAAAAATCTATGATGTAGATTACCATAAAAACTACTAACGAAAATTGGTTCGAACAAAATCTACCAAGTAGTTTTTTTTTAATAAATAAAATTATTATTTATCATTAGTTCGAAAATCTGTCACTAGATGGCGTTGTAATCGCTTTGTACGGAACCCTCAGTGCGTGAGTCCGACTCGCACTTGGCCGGTTTTTATTATTATACTTAATGTGTGACTTGGCTGTTGAACATTCTTTATAGGTTAGCGGTTACAAGTCACTGTGGGAGGCATTGTCAATGCTGTATAAGTGTATACCATACCTGTAGTACTGGTGGCTGGCGTCAGGCCCCTCGAAGTATGGCATCCTGACCCCCCTTCCCCTTCCTCGCCCCCGGCCGCGCGGGCGCCGCGTCCACTCGCCGCCCGGGGCGAACGGCCGCACGCCGTAGTACAGCGACGCTGCACGGGGCACTGCCACTAATCACCGGTTACCAATCACCAATCACTAGTCACTAGTTGCTAGGCAAAACTTGCGTTCAATTTGTTAACTCGTGATATTTAGAATCGACCGATTGAACTGCTTCGCCTCGCCAAAATGGTAGATTTAAAAGATACGATAAAATACAGCATTTTTCTCCGAAATTTTGTGTCCCGAAATCAGTTTTGTTAATTTACATTTTAGATTTATCATCGTACAAAAACCTGGGAACACTTTTTACAGCGTTTAAATTGATAGCGCAAATGATTCTGAGAAGATCCATGCCAAAATTTTACACTTTTTAAAGACTTGCAGTGATATGACAACATTACAACAGAATTGCGATCCTGTAATAATTATACATCTTGGAGTAACAAAAAAAAATCGAACGGCAAAATGTATTCAGTGATACATAAAGGATTAATATTTGTTAAACTGTCTATCAACCTTGGTTGGTTAGATAATCTTCCCAAAAATCATTATATCTTAGTAGCAAAATTTCTATTCGCATTTTTCGCCAAATGGCTTTTTTCCCACTGTCGTTTTATTCTGAAGCATCGTTTCACAGTAGCATTTTTTCCAACTTAAACCAACAACAGGTAGGGTTATGCTACGTTGGGCCAAAATAACGTAGAAATAAATCCGCGTCGACACCATTTCTGTAATATTCTAATTCTAATTGAGGAAAAATGCTACTTTGAAAAAAAGGTTCAGTAAAAAAAGGACACTAGGAAAAAAGCCATTTCGGAAAATGATCTAACCAGCCATTGGAATGTCTGTTTAACATACGCTGAAAAAAACGTATTAAATTCGCTTGCAATCAAAATTTACCGAACAAGTTTAGCGAATCCTGAAAAGAAAATTGACATTTTAAACGAATCATTGACAACCCTAAACATTAGAGAAAGGGTTGAAAATGATTCGTGCTGAAATTGTGTAATTATGGCGAGACCACTCAGCTGTGTAAGATAAAGTATAGTTCATATAGAATTGGTACCTAATGTATTGGCTACATTTTTTTATCTATCCAATAAAACTAAATTTAGGGAAATGGGTATTAAAGATTATGTATTTTACTTTACATCGAATACTAAAAATAAATACATTTTCTTCGTTATTAATATAGCAGCGAACTCTTCTCTTAATGGTTCCTATCATCTTCTGAACAGTGTTTTTGTCAATATTTTTGATGTGTTAATTCCACGTGGGTCGCAATGAATTGAGGTCTTTGACCATTTTACCACTCTTCTTTGACTTGCTTTTCATAATTGCCCAATAATTCTCGATTGGGCGAAACTGGGAGCAATTTGGCGGATTCATATTGCGGGGAACATAATCCACGTTATTATTTTCGTACCACTCTAATACCTTCCTGGAGTAGTGGCAGCTAGCTAAATCTGGCTAAAACGTAACAGGAAGCCGGTGGTTACGAATGAAGGGCAGAACACGTTTTTGCAGACACTCTTTCATATAAACATCCAACGTCATAGTTCCAGATGTCACGAAGGCCTTGGTTTTAAGATCACAGCTACAGATTCCTTGCCAAATCATATGTTTTTTTGCAAATTTCTCCAAATTTATGAACTTGTATTTTTCGTCAACATTTCCCCTCGTATCAGCCAAGTAAAATTTTGAGCCAGGTAGTTGTTTGTAATCAAGTTTCACATGTTTCATCGTCCATCAAAAAGCACCCTTTGAATTTGGTCAAAACTTTGTCGTACAACAATCGAGCTCGATTTTTAGCTAGTACGTTCTGCTTCATGGTACGATTTGGCTTTTTAATAGCTCGATAGCTCTTGTAGCCTGCTCGAAGACGAATACGTCTCACAGTACCGCGACATTTCTTGAACTTACGGGTCAGTCCTAATCAGAGGGGCCTGGGTTTTTTAAATAGTTCTCAACACGTTTTTCTTCAGTTCTGTATCCTTGGTACCAGATTCACGTTTGACCTGTGCCTTCCTATCGAAGGACAAGGCATCCTTGTACCGTTTTATAACCCTACAAATTGAACTTTTGTGAAGATTCAGTGCCTTAGCTACCTTTGATCCAGATCACGAAGGATTTTCCGTGAATTTGTTCGCCATCAGTTTTCTCACTTTGAGTTCCATTACAGAAAACTTTCAAATAAATTGAGCAAGGTCTACAAAATACCCACAATTAAAACATCGAAATATTGTCAACAAATTGTAATTGTCACTTTTGAATTTAGAACATAGGTTTTTTTTTATCAGATTTTTTTGTTTGTGCCAATTCTATATGAACTATACTTTACTATGATGGCATAGAATCGCGGTGATTTGACATATAAAATATATTTTAATGGGGCTTACCATAGTATTTTGACTTGATGACGGACACATAGTTTAACAAGTGAGGGCAACAGCGCTATTGGTAGAACACGCGAGACAGAAACGACAAGCGCATACTATAAATGGATTATTGGAAATTTATGCCATTATTGTTTATTCCTATTGGCGATTCTGCACAATATTCCCTGCGATTTTGAACCTTGTGCAGAATCGGATTGTGAAGAAACGGATCATTCGTTTCATTCAAGATTACACTTTTAACGGTCAAAATTTGAATTCTCAGAAATCCAAAAGCAAAACTGGAAATTACTGTTGCACTGTTGCATTATTTCTAATTGTTTCTTATAATGTTCTCAATATAAACGGTATCACCATTTGCGGTGACGCCTTGGGTTTACTTAAAAGTGAGGATTAGATCATTCAGAATCTAATATCATATGGACATCGATTTAGAATACCCTAGATGCACCTACAAATTCCATTCGCAAAGTGTCCCATCACACTGTTAAGTGTGTCACACACTAAGCAGATACGATAAGTATCTGTATCTGAACGGATACCTGTCAATATCGCTCCTAGCTAGCACACAGCGCAGATAACTTTATATTTTATCGGCAAGTATCTGTAGCACCGACTGGAAAAATGGCATTTACACGCAAATAAAATACTGTCGTATCTGCTTAGTCGTGACACGCTTTACTGAGAGTCCAATTGTGCTTATACGTTGTCGGTTTAGGTAGTTAAAACAATATAAACAATCTTGACATGTCTTTTTATTGAAATACACAGTCTAAAAATGAAAATCGTTACACTATACAATTCAATCATGAAAGTAAATGATTTTTTCATACCAAAATTGTAAAATGTAAAGATTTCGATTTATAAAGTGTACGTTTAAATAAAAAGACACGTCAAGATTGTTTACATTGATTTAACTACCTAAACCGACAACGTATAGAAGGTCATTACCCATTAAGCATGTAGCAAGACTACCCAGACTAGGGTATTTTAAATCGGTGCACACGAAACCCCTAGCGAGCGGAGTGGTCGAGCGATTGAACATGAACATACTGGATGTTATGGCAGTAATGATACTCATACTTTGCGGGAAGGGGTATCCGGGAGGAGGTACCGCGCCATACGGGTAGCCGAAGCCGAAGGCGGCAGGGGGCACGCCGTACAACCCTGGAACAATACACACCTCTGTTTAATGGTAACAGTCGACTACATACATATCACTTCACTAACAATTGGGTAATTGACTGGAAAAACCGGGAAGTGCGAGTCGCACTCGTGCTCAAAGGATCCCGTACAAATAACTGCACAAAAATCACGATTGTTTTTTTGAGCCCTCCCATAAATATTTTTTTATTTCATTTTTAGTGTTTGTCGTTATAGTGGTAATAGAAATACGCAAGTTGTGAAAATTTTAACAGTCTAGCTAGCATGGTTCGTTAGATTCAGCCTGACACGAGACGGAAGGACAATAAAGTCTCAGTAATAAGGTCAAATCAAAATCGTTCGTCCTTTTAAAATCGGTCGTTAAAATCGGTCGTTTCGTCCTTTGGGTACGGAATCCTAAAATCACTTGTGCGGTTTTTAAACTGTTCATAAATATGACACAAGAGTAGAGTAGGAGCATAAGTCTCCTATCTCTTATCGACTCACCAGCAGCCTTAGAGTACTCCATCTCCCTCTCCGGAGTGGGCATCCTCTCGAGCTTGACGGGGCGGCGGCGCTCCGGGCTCAGGGACGAGCCCGAGCTGGGGGACGACTCGCGCCGGGGCTTCTTGGTCTCTAGGGCCGAGCGGATCACTATACGACCTGGAACAATTGAGTAGTTGACTTAAATTAACATTAATTAAAAATTAAAACACCCCTGACGAGCCCCAACCCAATGGGTTTACTGAATGTGTAACATTCTTATTGCACCAAACAAATGACCTGATGACCTTGAAGACCTGAACCAATTTCCACCAAACATAGCTAAGAACACTCTCGACTGATATAACTTTCAAACAAAAAAAACCGCATTAAAATCGGTTCATCCGTTTGGGAGCTACAATGCCACAGACAGACACATACACATTTACACACACACACACAGACATGTCAAACTTATAACACCCCATCGTTTTTGCGTCGGGGGTTAAAAACTATTTATTACTGAGATAGATTACCAAAAAATATTTGACATGTTTTCTTTAAATTGACAAACAAGAAATAATGAGGATACAGTGTTCTACACTTGCCAATGGTTAAAAAAGGTGACGGTACGGAATCGCAGTGACATATTCTTTGCGCACCGATTTTGACGCACGGTCCCCACACCAAAGCTTATAAAAAGGTGGCAGTACGGAATCGCAGTGACGCGACGTATCCATACCGTTATTGACGCAAGCACTTGAGCACAACGCAGAGTGAAGGTAATATTACTGCACGCTTGCAACAGAGATAGATCGGGTCAACGCTCGAATTCCGCTGTTCTCCGCGACCAGCCTTTACCCCGCATGGAATGGGGCGTGCCAAAAAAGATTTCCCAAATAAATTTAGACGGGGAATGTGGATGGATGCATTGGGAGGGGAAGACCTAGACAGACGTTCCATTACCAAATCGCGGACGTTTTAGAAACAGGTCAGTAGGTCAAGAGTACCCTAAAACGGGCGAGCATGTATGAGGAGATTAATGAATGTGGATGAAGCAAAAGAGGTAAGTCAGAATCGTAGCAAGTGGAACAAAGTAGTCTCAGCCTACCCCTGTGGGAAAGAGGCGTGACGTTATGTATGTATGTTTATGTTATGTCATGTTATAGGAAGGATTTTACCGTCTAGCGCTTGCTGGAAGCGGTCCCTAGCAGCACGCAGCGCGGTGTCGCAGCGTCGCTTGGCGTGGTCCACGAGCCGCGCCCGCGCCGCCCTCTCACCCGGCTGGGAGCGCCCGTTAGCCTGGAGATCTGGACGTAACTGCAACCAAAATACAACTTGATAAGGACCCACAGCAAACTGTTACATGACGATGCACATGTGGGAAAGACTCCACAAGAGAGATCTCTCTCCAGACAGATGTGCCTGAGTAACGAAGTCCGCAGAGAGAAATTAGTTAATGTGTTAGAAGCATAAATTTTAAAATGCATAAAATTCTCACCTCTATCCTCTTAAATAGCTCCTCTATAAGCCTCATAGCCTGCAGTTTTTTCTGTGCTTCAAGCAGCTTCTTCCGCTCTTCAGCCACCTTCCCATTCAGGTCTACATCCTCCCGCTGCATCAGTTTGGCCAGTTGCTTCTTTTTCCTCCTCTCCTCCCGTTCCCTCATCTTCTCTAGTTTCTCACGCTCAGCATGCTCGTGTTTTTGTCTTAAAGAGTGGAAAATTATACGTGAGACGGTTTCTTTCTGTCTGAAAGAGATTTGTGGGACTTTCACAAGAGATGTGCGAAGGGTAGTTTTTGAAGAAATGAGAGTAAATCTAGTAAACACTAATTTTTAATATTTAAAACTATAGCTCATAATTTCATTTCATTTCTCAAATTTGAGTAATATTCATACTCATACTCATAGTGAAATAAAACAGATACACTCACATCTTCAAATCGAGATCAGCTCAACATGGTTTGGGTCAATTTGTGACCCTTTACTTAGTATTTCACTCACTATTTGACTCACTTGTGAGTCTCATGTTAGTTTTTGTTTAAAATATGTAGTTGAACTCTATTATTTGAGGTTTATCACAAAATTGAACATCATGCTAAAATCAACAAAGTTACGCTAAAGCTCACCTTTCCCTAGCTTCTCGCTTTGAGATCTTCTCCTTCTCCATTCTCTCTTCATCCTCCTTGGCTCTCTGTCGTGACGAGAGTCGTTCCCGAACAATGGCTCGTCTCTTTACAGCTGCATCTGTCATGTGCTTAGTCTTGTCAAAGTCTACTCCAATGCCACACCACTCTGCTATGTCATCCCGTTTCCTGAGCAACTTCCTGCCCCTCAAGGCATCCATGCACCGAACGAAGCCAACATATTCATTGAATTGAATGTAGGCTTCGAAATACAGAGCTTGTTCTGATGGCGGTGTGGTGATGCCACGCATCGCAGCCTTCATTTGTAACCGAAACGGATCAGCCACAGGCACATCCACTTGACGTATGCTGCCAAACTTCTCAAACACTTTTTTAACAATGTTCTCAGATGGTGGAGCATCTTCATCCCGGTCCCGATCATGAACAAACCAACGGATCGGGAGGTTAAATATGTGTATTGTATCTGGACGTTCTCCGGGTTTCATCTCATCCATATCTGTTGCATCTCTAAAGAATGAGTCCCAGGAATGGCGGCTTGGAAAGTCAGATTTTGTTTCAGCCACTTTAACTTTCAGAGGATCCGGGTAGTCATTGAGCTGGATTATGCGGTCCTCGAGCCGCGACAGCACCCGCTCAAGCTTCTCCTTGTCCTCGAGCTCCGCGTCAAACCTAATCACTTCCGAACTATGCTTGGACACTTTTAAAATGGAAAACGCGTCAGGTTGGATCATTTTTCGCAATTTCTCCATCAATTCCCAATTCGAGATGGATTTCCCGTGGACCTTGTGCGCTGGGAGCTGGATAGAAATGTTTAGCCTGGCGAACGACTTCAGGTACAAACGCTGCGGCAGGTACAGCGCCACAGCGTCTGACGGGTCCCTACAGACCTGGATGTTCATTGCGAACCTAACCTAACAATTACACAAACGACAATACAATGGAAAATGATCTAAGGGGACACAAAATGGAATGAAAAACGACAAATTCTAATACATTACATAAAAATACAATGAAAGTAAGAATTAAATGAAATGACCAAAGTAAGACTCAGGCAAAGCTCCCATCGTTCCCGCGGCTATAGTTTCTTAATAATATACGCAGAACTAGGAACACGTATCACTAAAGTTATTATGATAAGCTACACAATTATTTAATTAGTTATGAAAGAAATTAGAAATCTTCAAATAAAAATCTCCATTTTCATTTTTGTTTGTTGAGGTTGAGTAAGTCTGTCAGTCAATGGTGTGATTCAACACTAGACGTCAAACTTGATCGACCAATCAAGAAGGCAAAGTAATGCCAGAACGATTTTCTGATAGGCTGTAATAACTGTCAATGTCAAGCAATAAAACCTGATCAACGAAAACAAATTGACCCTTCCGATAGTGCTAATTTCGCTACACGGTCTAATATTATAAAATTACAGAATTTCAAAAAAGGACTTTATTGCAATTCCATAAATCTTACTTTTGTTTATTATGATTGTAAAATTTTTAAAATCGTGATGACTTTTTCTTTTTTTTTTTTTCTTAATTTGTCCGTTAGGACAGGCTAAGGTCAGGGACCATAACGCCTCGTCTTCAATGACTTTTTCTATTACGATATCGTTGGCGACATTAACCAGTTTTATTCAAATCACGCCTTTTTACTAAATGGGGTAAGCAGGGGTGGGCAGAGCATACGAAACGCTATAGACAAAACCACGACCGTTTTACGCTTTGTAGCCACTTCTAGCAAATTTTCCAGATTCCTAGTTAAGAAGTACCTAGTAGATACAATAGTGACAGGTTGCTGTTATAAATAAAAGGTGATTAATTGTTAATGAGTTTATAAATATGTATTGACTTTTAATAACCTAACCTAATACACTTAAAAAGACCACAATAGTAATTTCAAAAATTTTCAAATTACTGATTAGAAATCATCATAAAGGAAACGGACTTCGTATCTAAATCGACTATCGATTCTCCCATTTAGGGGCATTTAACACCATTAAAGACCACAGAATAGGGAGTAGCACTGCTTTCAGAACGTCCACTTCCGGACATGTTGAGGTCTAAAAATATTACGGTCTCTTTCTACCACGGGCGTAGCCAGGATTTAGTTTCGGGGGGGTTTTACCAAAAAAATCGACCAAGTGCGAGTCGGACACAAAAAAAAATCACGATTGTTGTATGGGAGCCTGAACTTTTCGGGGGGGGTTTGAACCCCCAAACCCCCCCCCTGGCTACGCCCATGCTTTCTACCACTACCTTTTTGCCGTAGATCCTCACCTCAGACAAATAATTTATTCCTCCAAGCGTAAATCCATCATGGAGTCTCGCCGACGGAGCCACAAACTCCGGAGTGAACCTTTCCTGACAATATTACAGCCAGACACACGAAGCCATTGACGTCTAACTTATGTAGAACGCCCCTCTTTTCAATTCAGGGGTTGAAACTAATCTCAATGTCTACAGTTCAGATAATCCTCAGATTAATCAATCCTTGGATTTTTTGTCCACCATCAATCAAGTTTAACCTCCCCCTTTCTTCCCGTGGGTGTCGTTAAGAGTCGACTCTGGGAAAGGGTTAGTTAGGCGATGGGCTAGCAACCTGTCACTGCAATATCATGTTTAACCATCTGGTTACCCTGAAATTGCTAACCGTAGCACTCGATTTTTGAATTCATGTGCTCTTGCCTACCCCTCTTGGGAATACAGGTGTGAGGAATAGTATGTACCTAGTAATGTATCAATCAAGTTTTAAGAATGGTCAACTTTCTTGAGTTCTACAAAGACTGAAGTTTACTCTTCCAGGTCTAAGCAGGTATGTATAAAACATGCATACATAGGCACATACAATCACGCCTGTGTTCCCAAATGGGGTAGGCAGAGCACACGAAACGTGACATAGTCAAAACCATAATTATGACTATATCACGCTTCGCAGCCACTTCTAGTATAGTTTTAGGTTTGCAAAAATGGAAGAGGTACAATAGTGACAGGTTGCTAGGTTGTTCCTATTTCCTCAGTCGCCTCTTACGACATCCACGGAAGAAATGGAGAGGTGTTATTCTGTATAATGTTTTAAACTTTCGCGATTCTCACTCATATTTTTTATATGTATGAACGCGAGTCAACTCGTGACCACAGTCGCTGTAACGCGGCCGAAACGTCGAGAAGGTAAATGAAATCGTGATTAAGTCCCGGGTTCATACATATAAATATGAGGTGTTATTCTATCCCGACACCACACGGCAAGGTTAAAACATGCAGGTTGTGTATAAACAAAAAAAAAACATTCTGGGCTATTAAAATTTCTCTTTATTGATACACTTGAATTTTACATAGGGCAGCCATATCACCCTGATCCCCCCTCCCCATACGCTAAAAATACTAACAGTCATATAAATTAAGTTGTGAATAAACCTTGCAAGGTTCTCCTATATGTAAATCTATAGGAACCAACATTCTGGATACGCCTTAAATTTAAAACTAGTTTATTGCTCTATGGCGAGTCAACAGGGCTCCTGCAGTTGACCCGAAGTCCCGACAGACAAGAAAGTCAACTCTTCAATTTTCCTAACAGACATTCGAATTTTAAAAATGCTATTCAGCGACCTCAGTCGGGCAGGGTCGTCACAAAATCCTGAACCAGTCACCAATAGGCAATATGCATTTTTTTACATTATATACACGAAAACCTTGGTGACATATCGGCAATCTTTGATGTCAATTTGTGCACACAGTACTTTCATTTTACCAATAACTCCTCTCTTAAGTTTCGTCAGTCATTTTCTTTATAATGTGACTTCACCAAGTGTAATCTCTGGTTTGCATTCGATGCTAAATAAATAATTTTAACTACCATCTCGATGGCGTAAGTCTGGTTAGCATCAAATGCAAGGAAAATATAGAAAATAGAGTTTACGGTACAGTTAGATTCGATATGTGCACGCGGCACAGCAAATGAGTGAAAAATTATATTATTGCACTAAGGCTCAGTCGTGTCATGTAACAAGAGTTTGGCATATCTTATACTTTTTAACCGACTTCATAAAAAGGAGGAGGTTCTCAATTCGTCGGGATATATATATTTTTTTTTATGTATGTTCGCTGATTACTCGAAGACGCCTGGACCGATTTGAAAAATTCTTTTTTTGTTTGAAAGGGTATAGTTTCCAGGTGGTCCCATTGCCAGCATATCTTGATCTGATGATGGAATATGAGGGAAATCGAGGGCAACCCTCAAATTTTATTGGCACAGGTAATGTTTTTAGTACATTTTTCAAAGCTACACCAGTATTTACGTCTGGCAGTAAAAAAAATATGACTGAGCTGATGATGGAAGGTCAACTCCTTAATGCTTAGGAGTTAAAGGATAATTCTTTCAATACTGAATGCACCTACAGACTGGAAATTATAATTTCAGTAATTAGTGAGGCTGGTGATGGAAGGTCACCCTCATTATTAAACAAATGCTTTCAGTATAGCCCAAATTTGAAGTCGGTTTTTTTTTGTTTAAAATTATTAAAGTATACCAGCAATCAATTTTACGCCAAAGCAAGACTGGTAAAATAGAGGTACTGCAGTGATAGTCGTCAATAGCAATAGGAGAGTAGGTCAATGACGTATTACAGATTGCCGTAATGTACAAAAAAGCTTATTTACATACAATTAAATTGATATCATATAACCTTTTGAACGCCAAGCACAAAAGCTTTTAGCCCACTAGTACCTAGTCTATAAAAAACTCTTAGATTGCTTCAAACTGTAGCTTTTTATTTCTAATTCGCAAGCTTTCCGGATGTATCTAATTAAAATATGCATTTTTCTTGAGACTAGCACTGAAATGTGTTAACTATTTCTAACCCCAACATACAATAGCATTAAAAAAAAACACAAAGATTGTGCCGGTATTCCAAATGAAACAATTTTTTTCATCTGTGTATTAATAAATTACTTTCTTCTCTTTAAATGGGGTAGTCAGGACTAAAAAATGTTTCAAAAACAAAATCATAACTATTTATTTTACGCTTCATAGCCACTTTAGCAGTTTAAAATTACATAACGTAAAACACCCCCCCCCCCTCACCCCCTTGAAAATCAAATCAACCACACACAAATTTTAAATCAAGTGTATTATGCATGTTTACCACTCAGTTTTCATCTAATACAGGGGTCGACAACCCTCGGCCCGCTGTCGCATGTGACTAGCAGCTTGCCTCTGCGACGCATATTGGACTTTGAATATCATTCATAATACCTTCGATCTTGATGGCGTAATATTATCAATTATCAAACTATCAACGGGCCAATTTTTACTTCTTTTAGTGATCTACCGCCCTTGTCTCCCAAAACGTTGCCGACTTCTGGCATCTGTTAGTTCGTTGACATTCAATGCATGGTCACCAATCACAATATGTTTAGGCGTTGAAAAGGCTACATTTATATACAACATACAAACTATCAAGACAGACAACTTTACACCTATGATAATCTTGCAAAGTTCTCTTAAAAATCATATTATGCTTCAGTCTATCTTCATAGCTGTCTTGCGGTACATTATAATACAATATCAAAAGCATGTAGACAAGTGTTAAGTTACACTAAGGTTGATTAAAAATCTAAAGTCAAGAGGAGACTCCAATACAATCAAATTGTTCCCAGATAGTATGAACAATGTTAATTTACTTCCGTAACACCATAAAACAATTTGAGGCAGTTTATAAGCAACTCGTAAACTCTAAATGCTCCATTACAGTGCATTTCTTCTTGTCCAAAGTTTAATGTGACAACTGTGTGACAGTGTATGAATTAATCTAATTGTGATGCCGTAAGCGTTATTAAAATTTAAGCAATACCTTTATACAATAAATATATTAATATATCTTTATATTAATTGTATCCTATATTTTTAAATTTACTTATGTATTGCCTAAGTAACAAGGCTGCATAAATGCAGAATTTCCAAACTAACTATTATTTACATAAAGAACACAAATGATTTTTCGTACGGGAATCGGCCAAATCACTACTCAATCAGTAATCTACGTAAAGTTTCGTATGAACTAAGTAAAAATAAATCTCAGTCTTCTATTAAATAGTATCATTGCAGACGCTATTAGATCTGATTTACAATAAGACGAGTATATTACAATTTGTACATCTTATCAAGAATTGACAATGTCTAATGATATTAAATTACTAGCTATTAGTGATAATCACTGGTGAAAGTAACTGGTGTGCCGCGCACCACTGCTTCGGATACCCCGACCGTCACTGTCTTAGTCTCACAACACTGGGCTCCATACACTTGTTAATTTACAATTTAAAGCGTTTCTAGATCACACTGCTGCAACGTTTTAGTTTGTACAGTTAAAGACACTGACATCAACCACTATTCAGGTATAGTTTAAAATTCCGCACTAATACACTCCTATCATGTCAAGACGCATTTTTCCTTGGTGGATATGTTCTTAAAATCGAGATTCAGTTCTCGAGCTAACAGCTGCTCTGATAGTTTTTTCTGATAGAGAAATTTTAACAGCTTTTTGCAGCTTTTGTATCCATTCATTTTTTTTTGGGATTTTGTTCATCGGATTAAGGTGTTAACAAGTTTTGAAGGTATGTTTCGGCGTTCGCGATTGGCATATCTAGGCTGCTAGTGCTGTCTATATTCGCCGTTCCTGATGCGCTTGCAAGTCATGGCTAACAGTTCTTGTCACACACAGACTCCACTTTGATTAGCCATTTGCCCTTATAAGTCCACAGAGCATATGCCATAGATTTGACTTGGCCCCGGCATCCCACTGAGTATTGTGTCGCTCTGGTGCCATTAGTTCAGAAGTTTCCAGAAAGTATAATGTGTATTAGTCCACTGTTGCAAGTAACAAGAGAGTGAGTATAGTGTTGTGGTTTAGTTTTCTGGCACTCCAGAGCATTCTTCATACTTGTGCTTTGATCTCTGATCAGTGGCAGCTTATCCAGTGGGTGTTCTAGCCCCAAATTTTTTTTAGTGTTCTCTGATGTTAAGTTTGGGGTGTGTTGTGGTAGTGTCCTTGACACTTTGTGTCGCGTATAGTTGGTGCGCGCTCTTGGCGAGTATTGATGTGTCCGGTGACAGCTTATCCATCATTAGCCCTCGCATTTGCAGATTGTTCCTTTGGATGGAACTCTTGGGGTACTCCTAGTGGATCTGTGGTCTTTTGCAGAGACTCTGATGATGGTTGTGGGTCCTGTGGCCTCTAATCGGCCCTGGCGCGCTTAGCGTGTGCCCTGATCTGTTTGGTGGCAGCTTATCCACTGGGTGTTCTATGAGGCGTTAGCCATTTTTAGAGTATTCCTTTGTGTGGCATGCTCAGGGTAATTTCTGGTGCTTGTGGGTCTGTGTGGACTCTTGTTAGCGCGACTCTTGACTTGTGCTTTGATTTCAGTGCGGTGACAGCTTATCCACCAATAGTTCCTAAATTTTCAGACTGTCTGTGGTCTTTTCCTTTGCGTGGCGCTATCTATGGTCTTTTGCAGAGACTCTGGTGAAGCCAATTGGTCCTATGGGTCCCATGGCCTCTAGTTAGCCCTAGCGCGCTTGGCATGCGGCGGCGGCGGCGCGTGCGCGGGCCGGGGCGGCGCGAGCGGCTCGTCGGCGGCGAGGCCGGAGCGCAGCATGTACTTGAACTGCGGCATGTGCTGCATGACGTCGCGGATCTGCACGAGCGCCATGCCGTTCTCGCCGGCCGCCGCCGATTTGCACTTGCCGGAGTTGCGGAGCACTTGGAGTTGCGTCCTGTGGACAAAAAAATGTTTGTTTTAGGTTTTTTTTAGGTTGGCAATTGAACGATCCAATCGCTACGTCTCATTCTTAGAGACATAGGTTATCGGCTTAAGTGAGCCCAAAGTTAATGACTGATTTTGTTATAGTATCCTAGGGGACTACGCGACAGTATTACCCAAACAATGGGTCGCGACCCGGGACCAAGCCAACAAAAAAAAATATACACACATACTTACAATCACGCCTGTGGCTATAGGCAGAACAAACGAAACATGACATACACAAAACCATGACTATTTCACGCTTCGCAGCAACTTCTAGCATAATTTTAGGTTTAAAAACAGATGGAAGAAATAGAATAGTGAAAGGTTCCTAGCCTATCGCCTAAAGTATACCTAAACATGTTTCCTTAGTCGCCTTTTACGACAATCTCAGAAGAAATGGAGAGGTGTAATTCTAAACCCGACACCACACGGTACTCAAAATCAAATACCGGTCCGCAAAATCCCCATTTTCACTATTTATAAGTTTGGTTTTAAACGTATCAAGCGAGTAACATAGGGACAATGTGAAAATTATCGAGCTACGCACGGCAGAGCTAAGTTTGGGTAGCACTGGTCTAGGGTTGTGAGGAGTTTGTAGGCAGAGCAACTCACGAGTTAGGGCGGTAGAGCGTAAGGCCGAGCGCGTCCAGCATGGCGCGACAAGTCGCTAGCGCCACGCGCGGGAAGAAGTGGCTGGCCAGGTCTGGTAGTGTCATCAGGAGCTCCGTGTACTGGTAGGGCTTCGCATTGATGCACGGCACCATTGTGTTCTCTACCAGTGCTTTCTGGACCTGAAACGATATCAGAACATTAAAATATTTATTGTGTAGGAACAAAACAAAACGGACATGAAATGATTCTTGAACTTCATTACACTAAAGGCCGGTCGAAGAGCACAGCGAACTTCGAGCGTTGACACAGCGAGAGGAAAATATGAGTCGTTTAAAAAGAACACAATTAAGGACTTTGTTAAAAAAAAAGTTAATTGATTGTATGGGTAATTTTCGTTACACAAAGAAAGCGATCGTGATTTTGTTTTTATTAAACCTTAATTTATGTACTTTTTTTAAAAACCACTCATTTTACTGCACGTGTGCGACAGACATAGATAGCGGGTCAACGCTCGAAATTCGCTATGCTCCGCGACCGGCCTTTAGACGCTCTGAGCTAGGAATCCCTGTTACGGGACCCACTTTCACATTCACAAGAGAAACATTTAACATATTGTACAGTTGAACAGAGAGGCATTTACTTACGAATAGGCTAATTAAATTGGTGATTGGTTACAGTTGTTTGTGGACATTAAAAGCTCACCTTATACGGCGTATGGTTGCCAGTAATACTGATGTCGGGTATCGGGGTAAGCCGCTTGCGACTGTCCACGCCGTGAGAGGTTGAGTGGCCATTCATCGGCGCGCTCACCTGCGGCGGTACACTGTGGACAAACACATCCAAATTTAATTTTAAAAAAAACACACAAAACAATCAAAATCATTCAAATAAACCGCCCCGCGTCATTCCTGGCGCAAAGGTGCCCAGAACGCAAGCCGCGTTTCCGCGTTGAACTGCGATGGACAACCTTTGCAACAAGAATGACCCAGAGCGTGGGTCAAGACCCCTCTCACGAAGAACACACATACCTACACAAGGGAAGGCATAAAATACGAAACCCTAATACATTTACAAAACCATGACTAACTTTGAGCACAAATTTAAGCTCCAAAAGCAGTGACAGCGGAAACGCAGCGGCGCGACGCGGTGGCATGATGATTAGAACCTTGTGCGCCCTCTTTCATATAATTTCGATTATTACAACCGATACCGTGACGCTAGCTTCTCTGTCAATGCGTTTCGAACTTCAGGCTAGGCTCTGCGTAGGCTCACCCCACTTTCTGATATCTTTAGTTAGACATTGACAAGTATAGTCTATCTCGCGCGCATCTCTAACTAAGCTAACTAAGCTGTCGTTCACCCATTGCAGCCGACTGTCGCGAACGATTAGTCTAATGCTTGTACTTTTCGAGTCTACCAGCGCTTCGGAAAAACCATAATCGCCTAGAAGATAGCACCACAAGAAAGTTTGTCAGTCATCGTTACAGCGTCCTTATCGGCCTATAGAGCGTTTATTCAGGTTTTTAACCAATCGTAAACTATAGCCCATTATGTATAGACTCCTAAGGCCCATGGTCCTACGTATAGGACTAATGTCAAAATAAGTTTGAATTTTACATGAATGACACTAAGCATCAAATTCAAACGATCAAAATTTGGTGTTGGGCCTTAGAAGGATAGGACTTCAAATGCACCTCACCGTTTGCTCTATGGATGTCGTACGAGGTAGTATGCTTCAGGCGACAGGCTAGCAACCTTTCGCTATTACACCTTTTTTGCTTAACTTGAAGCATAAATTGTGCGAAGAGTGGCAACGAAACGTGATGATTTTATCTATTTAACGTTTCGTGTGCTCTGCCTTCCTTATTTAGGAACACAAGCGTGTAGTGTAGTCTATGAATGTATTCTACTTTATTTACCTAAACAAATCGACTATAGTAGCACATCAAAATCGGATTGCGCGCGGGATATCCTACCAGTCACTGTCTAATTAGAATAGTCAGAAAAGGATAGATAGTGTGTCTCGCATGCGGTGTCGTGCTAACCGCGAAACACGCTAACAATTATCAGTGATAACATAATGTCCCACTCTTTGGACTTTTGAATTTTTTTTTGTGTTTGGGTCAACCTATTCTGACACGATAAAAACAAGAAAGAAAAGAATTTTGAAATAAAAAATGATCACGTGTTTTTTTTTTTACTTGTTTTTAGTGGCGGTTTCCATGGAAGAATTGATAAGATATCTTATCTGTATGCCGTCAAATTTAAAAATAGAAACAAATAACATGACAGCATTTAACATATTTGAGATTACTACAAATAAAACTGTATCTGTCAATGTAATGGTAGTCGCACACTAGTTGTTAGAAATGTTTCACAAATAACGTTATACGACAGCTAGTGTAGCACCATAACTGTGAATCCGCAGTTAACACAAACAAAAAAAAACTATTTTAAGGATCATGTTTATTACAGTGTCAAGACAATGGCGAATGGAAAGGTTTTTTTTCAAGAACAGCATGTATCAACAAAAATAGGCGGCACAACATGAATTTACCTTGCTATACCTACTTATTACTATGGGTGAGTATTAGCAAAAGAGCGATGGATCTATAAAAAAGTTAAAACAAAGCTTTTTTTTAACGACTTTGCCAAAGGTCAACAATGATGAAATTTCAAACTTATTTACGTCAAACCATGTTTACTACTTTGCACGTAAAACTAATTAAAATATAGATAACAATTAGCCGTTTTGATGAATAAAAACTTTAGGCTACTGACTGAACGTAAACAAACGCACAAGTATCAAAACTGTCGTTCTTTAAAACAAAAACATGAATTGTAAAAAAATAAAAACATTATTTAATTGAATCGTGTTTTGTTTAAAATGCCTGGCTGGCAAAGTTTATTATACTTCACCACTATGACGCGGCATTTCTCGGTCAAAGGGCAGCAAAATAGGATCAAAACCTTAACTCAAAGTCACTAAAGTCTTCATTAAAAAGTCTTATGAACCGGACCGGGCACTAAACATACAGGCTGTTCCAGAAAATTTAAAGCGCTATAAAATAGTGAAAATTGCTCACTTCATGGTAGAGGTGTTGGCCGTGCTCCTCACGAGAGGCGGCGGCGGTTGCTGGCCCATCGCCATTGTTATGGCACTGTTCGGAAACTGGAATAAATCATAAAAACAAACATATTTTTACGTGGCACTGGTAGGGCGAGGTGCCTGGCCGCGGACAAAGCAAACAGGGACAACAGGGGGATCAAACAAAACGTGACGTTGAGTTGATGGCTTTTAGAAACAACAAAACGTTCATACATATTAATTACTGAAACTATCGCTCAATAAGTATAAAGATTAGATACAATACATACATCAAATTACGCAAATACAGTTTACAAATAATATATACAAAATACTTTGAACAATGCCACAGAGCTATAAAAAAAACTATTGGGAAATAAATGAAAGCCATTTCTTGGCATAAGACGTGAACACAAATCTTTGTCAGTATTTTTCTTATTTAATCACGGTCGCACTGTAAATATAAACACAAGTTTTTAAAAGAAAAAAAAAAACATTTTCCCCAAACTATTTTCCCATTTTACAGTGAAATCCAATGAGACATCACTAGGATTTTTTTCTTTGTTTTATTATGTCAGCATCACTCATCACATCACCATGATGAATGACTGATCAAACTGACGTCATATCATCACAACCCACGGGGCGTGGCAGCATCACCCGGGAAAGCGATGTACAAGACACACGTCATCGCACCAAAGGGAAATCATTGTCATTGGTCAAACCGTGTTAGTCAAAACAAAAGACGTCACAATTTAGAATCGCATGAATGAAACTATGATATAAAAATGTTAAAATATGGGTTCTGAGCGCGGCAACCTAAAATCCGTTTGGTTTAGCTGCGTTTGATTCCAGCCTGTGATCAAGGCATCAAAAATAGTGGCAAATAAAAGTTCTACACTACTATTACGTCTGTACGAACGTTCTGATACTACAAATAAAAGAAAACAGGCCCCAATCTTTCACACAATGACCCCGATATTAAGTGTATGGAAAACGGGAGCGGAATGGAATTCTTTTGGGCCATTTTTTAACTGATATCCATTGTGATCATGATTAAACAATAAACAAGAAACAATTTTTTGACCCTATAAAATACAATTACTGTGATGTATTGACTTTGAGTTTGTCCTTGTAAAATTCGACCCATAATCCCATGATAATATCAATGTGACACCAATTACAACCTACAACTAATCCTCCCTAACTCTCATGCAAACGCCGTTGCGCGAGCCGTTACGCGAGCCGTCGCGCGAACTCACCTGCACGTTACGCTGGTGCTGCGAGCGGTGCTGCGGCATGGCGGCCGCGGCGGCCGCGATCGCCGCGTTGCTGTATCGCGCCGCGGCCTGCGCCTGCGCTGCCACTTGCGCCTGGGACAAGAAGATAGATTAGATTGTAAAAACTTACAAAAACATATTTTGACGCACGCCCCCCACACCGCTGCTTAAAAAAACGGGACGGGTCTGTAAAGTCGGTTTACTGACGATAGTTGAACGTGACAACGTCTTAAGAAAATACTGATGGAATGGTAGCATTTTTCAAAAGAAAAAATTCATGTGTTTAATAGCAGTATACTGCTGCATAATAAAGCCAATCTGGACTTATGGCATCCAACTGTGGTCTACATCCAGCAAATCAAACATCATGTGCCTGCAGAGAGCTCAAAACAACATACTTAGGGTACTTTCATCGGCGCCCTGGTTTGCTCGCAACTGTGAAATCCATGAGTACCTGGAAATCCCAACGATATTGGATGAAATGGAACGGTACACTGCCAAGTACAAGGTCCGCTTGACAGCACACCCAAACCCACTATCGACTGTGCTCCTGCAACCAAACCCGGTTAGAAGACTCTTCAAGCGAGCTGACGTGCTGCCTTGATAAGGAGAGATGGAGCAGTGGCTCTATGTTGCCAAATCCCAACCACATTCAACGCACCTGATTATAGTCTACACGACTGATCGCAGGTTTTCAAAGGAGAAAAAAAAATGTTTAATAGATTTGCATGTATATAGAGAAGGAGGTAATTGGAAATCACAATGAAATTGATTAAGTTAGATTTATTTGTACGCATAAATACAATTATGTAATTTTTTTACAATTTAATAGTTTTTACAAGTATAAATGTGCGTTGAGCAATTGTTTTACAACTTTTAAACATGTGTAATATTTTTCAAATCATAGCTACGCTCGATAATTATTTCGATTGAATAGTAAAGCCATCGATTTTTTACTCAACGTGAAATAGTTCTGTTAACTTAAGTATTATTAAACATTAAACTACCGTGAGACTCACTCATGTTGAAAATGTAACGGATAACTCACGTTCATCGAACTCGCACTCACGAACTCGCGCTTGGCTGCAGCAGCCGCCGTGGCTCCTAGATGAAGGGCTACGAATTAGTCCGAAACATGTCGAGCTAAACTCGATTTAATGAACGTGAGTTATCCGTTAAATTTTCAAACTGTTAACTTATTGTTTTAATTTAGCATAACCTACAATCGCTGCACTAGCGGACCGATGCTATTTTAATGATGAAAGCACGAATATTCGACAATATATCACTGAATATATAATTAATATCGTAAGAATCATTACCTTTATCGCTGTAATTATCGTTGCTATAAACAATTGACACCACATTCACTTTTCACTGCACTTGATACTCGATCAAAACATGTACTATAGTATAGCAGCTGTCCACGCAGACGCATCGCTCACTCAAGTAGGAGAGAGACGGATGTCGAACGCTGCCGAACGCAAAGGCAGATTGTGCTTCTTTGTCGCTCTTTCCGCCCTCTCGCTTGCACTTCAAGCCTTACATGGAACGCCTCAGAGCGAGGTAACGCCGCATGCGTCATGTTTTTTCGTGCATGCAGCCGGCTCTATCGAATTATAAGACGTTGTGACGTCAAAACGTTGATTTCAATCTTATGATTGATGATGACCATTTAGTGTTCCAAGTAGATTGTGCTTGAGCTTCAATTTGGTCTGAAGAAGTACTTGGTTGTACATTAGTTTCTGCTGGTTCTGTTGCTTAAGTTTGACGTTGTTGGTTGGTAAATTGTCGTTGAGTATCAATATGGACGATGTATAACCTTTGCACTGAACGAGATGAGGATGTAGTTGTCGCTTCTAAAGAACCACTGGCAATAACCAAGTTACCAGCTTGGCGTAATCTGTAGTTTCGATCTCTTGCATTACGTGCTTCTCTTGCAGCTGCTGCCTGTGCAGGAGTTTTGGATGCAGCAATCCGCTGTCTGTACTCTCGTTGTATTTGTGCCCTTGTTTTTGGAGCAGCAGTTGTTGGTTCTGCAAATAGCGTCGCAGAGGTAGATGCAACAGCTTCTTGAACCTCCATGGGAACAGGAATTGCAGGAAAGAGTAGCTCATTTGTGAGATTGACACGCTCATCAGGTTGATCTGCAGTGGTGGTAGATTGTTGTTGCGGGTGTTGTCGTTGACTTCCAGTTTGGACATTGTTCGACTCTTCCCCTGAACGAGATGATATAGTTGTCGTTTCAAGAGAATTACTGGCAATAGCCAAGTTAGCAGCTTGGCGTAATCTGTACTTGCGTTGTCTTTCGTTTTTCGATTTTCTCGCAGCAGCCGCCTGAGCAGCAGTTCTAGATGCTTTGATACGCTGTCTGTACTCACGTTTTTTTTGGGCTTTCGATTTTGAAGCAGTGATTATTGGCTGCGCGAATGGCGTTGCTAAAGTAGATGCTACAGCATCTTGAACCTCCGTGGGTTCACTCATCCAAGGTAGTGGCTTATTCGTGACATCCTCTGGTTCGTCAGGCTGCGAAAGAATGGGTAAATCACGCACACATGGCCAGCATAGTGTTCATAATTATTTTGTATGTCACATAAGTCACGTTATTAGATTATAGACACTTATGTTAACAAATAAGGTAAAGCCTATTTTTTTCGGTCTTTATCTATTGCGCCACATCACTAAAAGTAATAGCAGTATAGTAACCAGGCAACACTGACTGTCACTGTCACCAAACTTTCTAAGAAAATATAATTATTATTTCAAAACCATTTTTCAGAAGTAATAACTTTTAAAATGCATTGCCCGTTTTGTAACAAATGGATTGAACGGCAGAACAACAGTAATACCTGTCCTATACTAGAGACCTTTAGGTACTTAAAAGATGGTAAACAATCTTGACGTGTCTTTTTATTTAAACATACACTTTATAAATCAAGATCTTTACATTTTACAATTTAGGTCTGAAAAAATCATTTACTTTCATAATTGAATTGTA
Organism: Adoxophyes honmai; assembly: GCA_005406045.1. NCBI lineage: Eukaryota > Metazoa > Arthropoda > Insecta > Lepidoptera > Tortricidae > Adoxophyes > Adoxophyes honmai. The sequence goes on from BHDV01018955.1 coordinate 40,939, forward strand.
TAGTGTAACGATTTTCATTTTTAGACTGTGTATTTCAATAAAAAGACATGTCAAGATTGTTTACCATCTTTTAAGTACCTAAAGGTCTCTAGCATAGTTGCAGACAACAATTGTTAAGATGCGACAAATGCTTCACTATAACCGCTGTTACTTTCAAGTTTTGCATCAAGTGCGGTCACAATTTTACCCAAATAATAAGACTAAATAGGGCTAAGGAACAGAAAAAGCGAGTCAAACAACAACTGCTTTTAAAACCGTACTTCAGTCACTCAACAATGCGATCATCATCTGAGGAAATAATATTTTCTGAACTTAATTTAACTGCCCAAGAACTTAATGATTTGGAGGAGATAGAAGAAAGCCAGCAACACAACATCGGCAATATTGTGGTTCAACCAGACTTGTCCGAGTCACCGAGGCCTCTCGCCACGCCGTTAAGTCCTGGCACTCCTGGCGAGCCAAGTGAAGACATTATCAGCAGGCTGGGTTCGCCTTTGCTGTTCCAGTAATTGATCATGTTGCCGAGTCAAGTGTCAATCGCGGAAATTGTAGTAAATATGGTTCGTTCCGTAAATGATTGTGATTAATATCTTTAATTAATGAATTACTACAGTATATTCATTCAATATTATAATAAAAATAAAATTAACATATTTTATAGCATGCATTAAAAAAATGCAAAAAGAACTCCTTCGAAACGGAATTGAACCTGTGACCTATGGATGACAGTGAATTCCTCTACAGTCCACCGCTCTACCAACTGAGCTATCGAAGGTTGAGAATTGGAGTTGAAATTCTGATAAACTTTCTGCAACGTAATTTAATGGAACGCCTCAGATCGAGGTAACGCCGCATGCGTCATGTTTTTTCGTGCGTGCAACCGGCTCCATCGAATTATAAGACGTTGTCACGTCAAAAACTGTCATTGGTTTAGCAGATTCACGCCAAAAATCTTTCGTATGGGAACGTCACGATGCGGCTACGTATTTTGAGCAGCAGTGTGTAGAGCTTGCGTCAAAAACGGTGCGGATACGACGTGTCACTGTGATTCCGTACTATCACCGTTTTTTAAGCATTGGTGTGGTTGCAAGTTTATACCGCAGCGGCACCGCGGCGGTGCATAGACTCGTCGCCGCTGTCGCCATGGCGTCGTATGTAAAGCTTCATACAAATCCAACGGGGATAGAGCAGCGGCGACGGTGCTGCCGCTGCGTCATAATGTGTACCTACTGGCCCTTAGAGACTGTGTCGGTCAGTCCAAAGAGCTTATTTTTATGACCAAACCAGAACTGGCAGCCAACACTGGTTTCTTCTAAACCATGGTCTGCACTAGTGGCGTGTAACATCAAAGGGTCTTGCGGAATTTGTCATAAATGAAAAAAAAGTACCAGTTGGTCAATTGAAAACAATGAAAACCTTTGTTAATTAATGGAATGTTAAAAATTATAAGATATTATAAGATCGAATTAACGCCTGCCTTCCCTTCCACCGCAAGCCAAACACCATACGGACTCCGTTCAACAGGCAGCTGTCAACTGCGTGCAAGAAACTCCTCGATGTCCTCAGTACCAACCTGCGCGAGCCTGAGGACCTGCTGCGTCTGGGCCTGCGTGAGCGTGCCGGGCAGGCTCCATCCACTGGCCAGGGCTTGCACGGCGGCCGCGGAGATGCCCGCGTGCGGCATCTGCATCGCGGACGCCGGCGAGTGCCGCTGCGCGTTGGGGCGCCGGCCGCGCGCCGGGGCGCCGCCCACGCCGCCCAGGCTGACCCCGGACCCCACGGAGACGCCTGGCGGAGGCGCCGGCGGCGCCCGCGTCCACTGCCCGCCGCCTGATATCGAGCCTACGGCAATTTTTGGAAGATGAGATAGGGAAACGAGGTTATGGTTTCATTTTGAATAGTAATGAAGTACGTTAAAGTAAATATACAACAGCCAACAAAAGATTTACTAAACACTATACGAGGAATGTGGATGGGTTCATTGGGGGAAGACCTAGACAGACGTTCCGTGACCAAATCACAGACGTTTTAGAAACAGGTCAAGTCCAGAGTAACCGAAACCGACGAGCATGTATGGGGAGATTAATGAATGAATGAATGTGGATGAAGCAAAAGAGGTAAGTCAGGATCGTAGCAAATGAAACAAAGTAAAAGTAGTCTCTGGCTATAGTGCCTATCCCTCTGGACGCCTTAGCACGACAGGGCGCGAGTACTGCGAGTAGTGATACGATACGCGCGAGATAGACTATACCTGTCACAGTCTAACTAGAGACGTCGCAAAATGACAGGGATCCTATCCCGCGCGCGAGGCGACTAGAGCGTGTTGCCATCCTAAGCTTACAGTTATCCTTGAATGTCAAAAACTTAAAAAAAAATAAAGACAAAGAAAAAATAGATATTTCAAATCTTCGAGTCGCATTGCATTAAAAACAACTTAAAATATTTTTAAGTTAGGGGGCGTCCATAAATTACGTGAGGTGTTTTAGGGGGGGAGGGGGTCGAGTCAAATCTCAACTAATCTCACGTTGGGGGGAGGGGGGGGGTCACGGCAAATATCACGCAATTTTTTTCTTTTTTCAAACAAACAAACAAAACTTTAAAAAGGTCTTAAAAAGCGAAGTGAGTAGGCATGTGGATAGCGCTTTACATTTGACACTTCATGAGTGTATCCGAACGAAGAAAAATTCAAGTTTTTTTAAGTTACGTCTTCATTTTATTTTTTCTTTTTACAATAACATTTTGAAAAATCTCACGTGAGATTTGGAGGGTGGGGAGGGGGTTGAATAAAATCTCACGACATCTCACCAAGGGGGGTGGGAGGATCAGAAAATTGAAAAAAACACCTCACGTAATTTATGGACGCCCCCTTATTATTATTAAAATTAGTACCTAACATGATTATTTGATTATTCATTTAAATATGACTAATGCTATTTAATATTTCCGACGTAGGTATACAAATACTTATGACGTCAAAGAAAATTGTTGTCGACTTTTCTGGAAATTGTAAGCGAAATTAGGTACATAAGAAATCGATGCGCGTAATGTAAGCCACCATTGTAACTTTCTGACACTATGCCATCTAATTATGACAAAGGGTTAAACGTTTATCCAGGACAACTAGGCAATTTATTGCACCACGTTTTTAAGAATAATTAAGGCGATCTGTAGTGATTTGTAATACTTAGCGCTGACTTTTCGCTCAATGTTTTAATACTTAATAGCTGACAACCGGCCAAATCTCAAACCGTCCAACAACACAACATTAAGGGAACGCAAACATTAGTACTCTACAAAGATGTTATATTAAAGGGGTTTTTCATCTTTAGATGTACGGAACCGTATAAAAGAGGACGGAAAACTAATCCAATCAACATTCAATAGATGGGGGATTGATGTGTACCCTAATTAATACTGAAGCTTTTATTTCATTGTATTCCCATGTACAGTCGAACCAATTTTGTCAATGTTGTCATCAGACTACAATGTTGTCAACAGACTATCCGTGACTATACTGTTTGTTTAGTCTGTGAAAATAGAACCTATGGTATTATATGCAGTAACGCACACGAAGCGCAAAAAGTCCGGCGCATAATGCATAGGTACAATCCACGCAGATTTTTTGTGCGCCGCAGACACGATCGCACAAAAAGTCTGTCATCTGAGCTGCACCTAATAAAGATTTATTTTATCGAGTAATGCAATGTCCCTATGACGTTTATTGTAAATTGGTTCTATGGTGGGACAGGAATCAATTGGTTTGGTAGTATGTGCGTGCCTCCTGTTAAATAAAACCTTTGACATCAAAACTTGACGAAACAAACGTTTAAAACTCAAAAACAGCCCTGTACCAAAGCGTACCAGTCACAATGGCATCAGAAATATGAAATTTATGTCAAGGATCAAAATATTCCCAATTAAATTAAGGTTCTCTGTTGTGTTAGCCTTTTCCAGTGTAACGTGAAAACTAGAAACGAAAAAGATCTGAACACAGACGTAATATTTATAAAGGGAAGACGGGGTATGTTAGCATAACGAAAAGGCTATTTCCCGGCCGGTTCGATGTCCGGGAGCAGCGCCTTTTTAAACAAGTCATTTTATGCCTGCTGATGTTAATATAGAAAAGGTAATCCATATGGCTCATGACGAAATCGATCGTCAGCTGGTCCAGTAGCGGTGGATGCGAGAGCGGGAAGCTGCGGAATACGCTAAAAAAATCCGAAAAATATTTTATACCGCATGAATTTAGTCGAGTTGAGTGTAATTGACATTGATCAGAATTTTTAAAAAAATAGTCAGCTGCACGGCAGAGGGGAGATTATGCGCCAGCTGAGCGTGCGAAGTTGCAAAAAAATATGCCGAATTAATTGCGTGCAGCTGACTATTTTTTAAAATTCTAATCAATGACAAAATTACACATGAAAAAAAATTCATGCCGTATAAAACATCTTAAGTTTTTTTAGACGTGTTCTATGGGGTCTCACATCAAGCAGGTGCGTCAGATAACCTTCACTTTCCTTATTAGGGACAGCATCTTTACTAGTATTATGAAGTAACGATCGGTATAAAAACACTAATCAAAATAGCCTCTGCCTCCCGGACTATCTCGTTTAATTTCGAATATTACAAGCGATACCGTGACAAAAAAAAAACATATCTTTCGCAATTATCATCGCTAGAGTGTACTATTGTTATAGTTATAGATGTCTCAAAAAAGTGTACATTTCAAGAAGGGTTACCATGGATCAGGATTTTTTCCGGAAATGTCTCGCTATTTGTCGTCCGACACTAGTTACACGGTGCGTGTATTTGCGTATTCTTAAGACTCGGATGCGCGTCGCGCTACCCCAATAGGACGATGGCACATTTTCAATGAAGAAACAAGAAAACAAAAATGCATAAGTACTTACAAGACTTACAAGTCTTTTAAGACAGTTGTTCGGTCACTCGAACAAAACTCTTTACTGTACAAAAAATAAAGAAATACATAATAGGTTAGAAAAAAAGTACAATGGCCGGCTTATCACAAAAGGGTCCTCCTACCTACCAAACCTAAGGTAGAAAGGTAGACAGAAGCAATTTTTTAGGGACAACGAGATACATCCCGACTGCTCCCGATTTAGGAAAATGCAATAATAATAAGCTAACCAGTAAGGATTGCAGCCTGTTTGGACAAGTGTATGTGCTATCGATGACATTGATATCTAACCAACCACAGAACGTTGCCACGATAAACGTAATAATGATTTTCCACAAGCAATGCAATGTCACTATGACGTTTGCTGTAAATAGGTTCTATGGTGTGTCAGGAATCGATTGGTTCTAGTACTTCTAGTGTACGCAACGAATTATTTCATAAAAGTAAATTGACTGCGATATCTGTTAATTAATTGGTTGGCAGCACGATAATTTAATTATAGACAATGTATACTGCTTCATTGGTCTGCGAGCAATGTCTGCAAATGAAAACGTATCATACTCACGTCAAAAGAAAAAAAATCAACATTATTTTTTTATTTATGCAAATAGGCCGTAAGGGGCTCTTTTACTCTTTTTTTTAGTCTACTAGCGCTTCGTAGACTGACGTGCCAAGAAGAATGTGCCGCATGAAACTTGGCAGTCATATTTTATAAAAAAAACTTGTCAATGAATTATTAATACAATACACCTTTATTGCATTCCTGTTAAGGGTCAATTAATAGCTAGTGACGCTGCCAATTAAACCATAGTTATTGATTACCAGTGATCGTACTTTTTCCAACATTCTTGGTGCGATGACGTCAAATCGCACACAGCCGCAACCTAAGGTTGTCGACTTGACGTTTAAAAAAAAAGCACTTTATTAGGCAGTACTAAATTGACAACCCTAGCACTGCACTAAAATGCTAGAACACTGGATTACATGGCCACGGATCAATATAATCGGAACGAGAAAAGATTACCTATAATGTTACGATTCACTATACTACGAGACAACACTACGAGCAGAGGACATCCCTAGCGCGTGGGTAACAGATGACGTTTGATTGCGCGCGAAAAGATTTGAACACGTTCTCCTTATCAGCAAGTCCATTAAAAAAACATGCCAGTATTGATAAACGTGATAAATAGTGCCTAATACAGATTATGTCATCCACTGAACGACCTTAACTGGAAAATCTCACACGCCTGCGTTAAGAAAGAAACGGAGCCTTTACAAAGTGCAGCGACCTTCTTTTTCCTTTTAGCCTTGTTCTCAATTAATTTGGGGTCAACTGTTAGGCTTGTCGCTCACAAATCGCAGCCAGTTGCAGGTATTGAAAAACAATACAACTTTAGCTAAGCATTACATTTTATCATTTTAAGCTTTTTACGTGCAAGAGCAACACTCATACTAACATTAAACATACATACATACATACATACATACATCACGCCTGTATTCCCAAGAGGGGTAGGCAGAGCACATGAATTCAAGAATTCAGTGCCACATCTAGCAATTTCAGGGTATGCAGATGGTTAAACGTGATATTGCAATGACAGGTTGCTAGCCCATCGCCCACAATACACTAACCCTTTCCCAGAGTCGACTCTTACGACTAGGGTTGCCAACTTTTTTTGGACCCAATATAGTAGTTTTGACTTCAGAACCCATAAAAATACAGTAGTTCGGGAATTATTAATAAAAAATATAGTAGGTTTCAAATAATATTTAATTATTTTTTAAACATATATTTTTTACTGCTTTGAGCTTTCATTAACAAATTTTTGTTTTTCAAGAAATTGTCAAAGCAATACAAGCACTGCGGGGTGTTTGTAAATGTAAGTAACATTTTCGTTCAGAAATATTCTGACAGTGTGATAAAAAATAGAACCAAGTTTAGCGACTTTGATGATAAAAATATAGTAGTTTTGCCTACTATATTTTATTTATAAAAATATAGCAGTTGGACCCCTAATATAGTAGGATACTGTATTATATAGTAGGGTTGGCAACCCTACTTACGACACCCACGGGAAGAAAGGGGGAGGTGCTATTCTAACCCGGCACCACACGGGGTACTAACATTAAAATGATCCTAAAATGGATGTCTGATTACAGTGATTCCAGTAAACGTAATCAAAGTACTAATTCTGAAGAAGTTGCAGGCAGAAGGTTGTACTATTTTAATACAGAGCTTTCAAACATGCTCGGCTCAATATGGCCGCATGGCACATTTCCCGCGCAAAGCGATGCTTGCGAAAAAAGGCGGGAACGCACCGCGTGCAATGTCGCTGTCCTAATGGACCATAGCCTGCTATCATAAGCCTCTCGTAACCATAACCGGCATTACGCTCATTTTGACAGATAAGCAGATATCGCATTCAATATGATAGTAAGAATTAGTAAATGAAGATTAAAATTTCTACGAACGTGCGTTCCTCTTGTAACCTTTTACTGTATGGTGTTTTTATAAAAGGGGTACGATTCGGAGAAACTGCATCAATAATCAACGGAAATTGGAAACTGATTCAGTCCAAAACAGCATAACAAGCTAATAAGGCGTGATTTGTACCAAAATGGACTCTAGCGACTGAAAACTAAAGCGACGTTAAGCGTGAGGTAAAAAGAGCTCCGCAAACTCCGCATGCAGACGAAATGCCATGAACATAGGAGGAGGTATAGACTATAGAGTAGAACTACCGGCTTAGCATACCTAGCAAGCCGCGAGTATAGTCGCACGCGAGATAGACTATACCAGTCCCTGTCACTGTGAGACATCCGAAAATGTACAAAAAACTAACATGTACACTTATAAAAACAATTTCAACTTTGCCTTCTTAGGCGCTGCGCAGACGACAGTGTTTTGTACGATCGAGTCTGTGGAGCAATAAATTGTCTGAATGGCGCGCTGACATTTCCACGAAACACTGAATGGAAATTCCTGGAAGCTGTCACCGCGCCATTCAGGCAATTTATGGCTGCGCAGACTCGATCGCACAAAACTCTGACGTCTGCGCTGCGCCTTAGTGGTTAATTTAGGGGCTCTTTTAAGTCTACTTGTATTTTCGGAAGGAGCATCATTGCCAAGAAGAATGCCACGTAATTAAAAAGACAGGACATGGCTTCTGCCAAACAGCAAAAAAATACTGTACGACGACCCACGAATCCGTGGAATATCGGCAAACTCAAAAATTATAGGAAATGCATGGCTTCTGCCAAACAGCCCAAAAAATACTATACTATAGTTACGACCTGCGAATCTGTAGAAACATAGGCAAGCTCAAAAATTATACATTCGTGGAGTCGTCATGACGTCAAATGCACGGTACCGCATAAATACCGAACATGTCCGACCAAATTCGGGGGCATGGTGACCTTAAATTAACGTATGCAAAATTTTGAAAACCAAAACAACAATCTACCGAGTATTGGTCATTTATAAAGTTCAAAAGGAAGTTTTCCTGCCGAAATAGGTAAATATTAGTAGAAAACTAAATTCTGAATTTTCTCAAAATCTTATCTGATTTTAATAACAAGTACTATCATAAACACGTATAATGTCAAATGGACGCTTCTAACTCTTTTTCCTCAGTCCAACTATTAAAGTGATTAATATTGATTGAAATAAATGTAACCCCTATGACCTCTTTATGCCTGCCAGGACACTACAAACCGCAGTTCGCGGCGCAGAATAACCATGACATGAACCGCCACGAAACGTGGGGTTGATGTGGACACATTGCTGATTCGAATTTTGATTAACTTCACGAAAATACTAGGTAACCTTACCAAGTGATAGCTGAAAATCATACAGTTTAATTTTATTGAATAGGGATTATGACCGATTCGTCAGTTAGATCAATGAAATGGGTTACGCATTTTTGGTTTACCAATTTATTACAAATCGACGAAAGTATGGATCATCAAATTTCCGGAGGGCTTGTGACGTTATTCCCCTATACTAGAGACCTTTAGGTACTTAAAAGATGGTAAACAATCTTGACGTGTCTTTTTATTTAAACATACACTTCAAAAATCAAAATCTTTACATTTTACAATTTAGGTATGAAAAAAATCATTTACTTTCATAATTGAATTGTATAATGTGACGATTTTCATTTTTAGACTGTGTATTTCAATAAAAAGACATGTCAAGATTGTTTACCATCTTTTAAGTACCTAAAGGTCTAAAGTATAGGTAAAAATTGTACAGTCAGCAACAAATATTTCGACACAATTCACAATTTTTGGTCCCAAAAATATGAACATACCCTCTTATTGCCTTAATGCTAAATTCATGTGTGCATATTTTGATCTAGTCAATACTATCTATGTTGCTGACTGTATGTACTCTAAAGTGACGTCAATTGAAAATTCTATGCTATGTAATATCCTCGTAATTTTTTGTTTGTCAAACAAAAGAAAAAATGTACAACTTTTTTTTCTAACTCAACTGACAAACTTAATAGTTTTTTTTTATGTCATCTTACATTATTAAGCAGGAAACAATGAAATGACGATTTTCTACCAAGTGTATAAATTAGTGATTGTCAATAATATTTTGTTTGTAAGCAATAAACCAATGATGTGTAACCAGCCTTATCTTTTTTATTTAGAAGTTTACAAACTACCTACCTGTTTGCCTTGAATTGCTCTTAACAAAAAGCTTATTATTAATTCAAATTTGCATATTAAGGACCCTTTAACACAACTTTTTTTTAAGTACAGTGCAGCATTTTTTTAATATTTTTAAAATAATATGAGCAACCACAATTAGATACAATTGTAATTGTAATTGAAAACACAAACAGTCACAAACATCTATAAAAGAAATCCATAGATTTTAGTACTGTGAAAATATTCTGGAAACACTCAAAATACCTACTACCACAGTATACTGCTATTAAGAAATTATTTTTGCAACAATAGCATCAAATCAATTTATCTTTCTTAATGTCCAGATAAGATAGGAGTAAGGGAATTACATTATTTATTATTATTCTTTGAGATTAATTAAGGATTATGATTTATGCAGAAGAATACCTACCTTTTCATTACATTAATGAGTAATTATTGTAATTATCTTATTAAGTTTCATCAAAGTTTTAGCTAATAAAATTTCAGTGACAGACTGATAGCTGTAAAAATTTTTTTTGTTAATTTTGTGAAATTCAGACAGTATAGTAAAAACCGTTTAAGTAGGTCTAAAAAGTATACATACATATTTTTGTGATTTACCCCTTTACTAGACAAAAAAAACTGTTTCCATGTCTCAGTGTAATTTTCATCACCAATAAAATATTGTTTGAGAAGAAACTCATGTCTTCGGTTGGGTATAAGATTATGTAGCAAGCATTATCTAAGTTTTTTTTTACTGAATAGGTGTTTTTTTTATTTGGAAAGATATAGCTGAAAATTCACCAAAAAATATATAAATGAATTGTATATTTTTAATCTGACTGGACTACAAAAAGATGAAGAAGCAAGCCACAAATTACTTAGCAAAAATTTTTTTTTTTTTTTTTTTCAAATATTATACCTCTACCTAAGTATTTATAACAAACAGCTTAAGAGGTCGTGAAGACAGGATAACTAACTAGAAGCATGCATCATTGATCCAAAGACTAATGTACCATGTAAGATGTAGGTTTTCAATAAATAGGTAAATTCCAATAAGAAAAAAAACAATTATTACCCATAAATTACATCCCAAATTATATTAACAAAGCAACAGAAACTGACTGTTTACATACTTTACATTGACAAATTAAAATGACTAATGAAAAGAAGGTTTATTTGTAATTACATTAATTACTAATTTAATGGATTTTTTTGATAACAAATTGGAAAATGATTGTCTCATAAATTAAGTAGGTAGTTAAGTAAATAACATTAGTAATAACATTACCAAAATAATTATACCTACAGAGAAATTATAAAATAAATTAATAAATATTGTATTAACTTTAACAAAGAATAATTAGTTGTTAGTGACTCCAATATGAGTCATAATTTTAGTGCCCATAACCCTTTGTAGGGTGTCTCATCTATACCTACTTATTTTTAAGGTTTTGTCTGCAATGTAACTTGCAATAAAGAAACTAACTAAACTACACTCCTTATCAGACTGACATGGTCACCCTAACTAACTACTCGAGCCTCGTAAAATATAGGACTAAAAAAAAATTTTCTAATGTGACTAGTATTAAAGAAACTGCATACTACAGTAAAGGAAATTTGCCATGAACCAGGGAAAAGGCATAATGAGAGGATAATGTGCTGTACAGTTCGGAAATGTGCCATTTTCATATAGAATTAAAAACTCACCTTTTGCTGATATGAGGAGCTGCGAGTCAACAACTTTGTTAGGCCAGTACTCCTCAAACTCTGTCCCCGGTGGAAAGTAACTTTTAATGTCTGATAAACTGATCACCGAGCATGTCTCACTAGCAAACAATTCATTCCGAATCCCCTGCACTTTACAGCAGAACTTCAGGTACGATAAGTCCCAACCTTTCAACTGGTCCGCTTTTAACTTAAGATTGTCCGTTTCACCCTCGAAGTAGAACAAGGGTACAAACTTCTGTCCATCACGCACTGTGTAAGGTACAACTGACTCCTTGTTTATCCGGATAAAACCACATTTGTCTTTACTATTCGTAATGCCTCGTAATAACTTATTGTAACATACGTCTAGGAAGTTGTAAAATTCATAAGCGTCTAATAACCGCACCACTAAGTCCTTCTGTGTAAACGGGTCTCTACCAAACTGTCCGTCGCAGTGCCTGCTGTTGATCTCATTCAGCAGGCGCGCCTCGATCTCAGTGATGTAGTAGCTCCTGATACACGTGCAGGAATAGATGTCGGCATGTAAATAGTTCAGGTACTTGTTTAATAGTTTGATTTCGACCATTCTCACGGCCACGTACTTTTCTCCCGAGCGGTAAATGTATGGAATATGGCATTTGCCGAGCATGTCCCAGCCGAAGTGGCCCTTCCAGCTGGCCTCGTCGGGGGCGGGGGTCTTCTTGTCGGGGTCGACGGGCGGGCGCGTGTCCACGGGCGCTCCGACGCCGGCCTTGCGCGTCAGGAAGTTGAGGATGGGCATCTGGCCGCCCGGGCCGGGCGGCGCCCCGGCCAGCCCCGCGGGCCCGGGCCGCGCCGCCGCCGCCGACGCCGCCAGCGCCTTCGCCTTGTTGGCCTCGACCATCTTGGCCGCGAGCTCCACGATCTCCGCCTCGTCCGGCCGCTCGGTCTTCACCTTCACCATCGTCGTCTCTGACATTTTTACGATGCCAAATTAAGCAAACTTTCGAGTGAGATCGTTCGTTCAAGCCCGTGGATGCCACGGGCTACATCCTGCCGCACCGCGTTGACAATTCTCACTCAGTCAACATCTACGTAAACAATCCGCAACGTACACTGATCACTTCACTATTATTTTGACAGTTAGCTAAAACACATGTATTTTATTGATAATATTAATCCCGTGCACGTTCACTTTGCACTATTTTAGTTTACGGAGGCCGCACCAGAGTCCGACTTGCGACCACCACGAGCCGACGAAACTTGAGTTGGAAAACAGAGTTTCTGAGAACTTAAAGTCTGTAATTAATGAAAAGCACTTTTTCCGACACTAGCGGATCGAGAGATATATTTTTAAAGTAATGTTTATTTGTATTTCTAATTAAAAGTAATAATATTTCATCCACGCTGTGGTAGGTAGGGAACATGAAACCCAAATTTTGTGTTCACGAGGGAAATGCCCAATACCGTTGTGAAGTCTCGTGGGGAGTGCGTAATAATTCCCTACATTTTTCACCTTTTGGTGACTCAGAAGCGAACAAAATGGCCGCCGACAAGGCTTTGTCGACCAATCAGATGCCTTCTAGCCGACATACATAACTACAAAACTTCCCGTCGATGACGTATTCGCACTCCCCACGAGACTCGTTCTCAAGGTCTTTCCATTTAGTTCCTTAATTTATGAATCTAATTTTGAACTAAATCCAGCCGAAACTCATTATAAACGTAGAGGAAATATTTACAAAAAATATTTCTAAAATCTCTGTTTCCTATAAGTAACAGAAATGCAGAAAAACCATGCAAACTGATCGGTTTTGTAATAATAAAATTTATGAATGTACTTTTACAAAGTAGTCACCGCATATAGTCTCGCTACACGGCTCGCTCGTCAATAAGTCGGCGCTCGCTGTGACGCTCGCTCGATTTGAACTCTAATACGTTGCAGGAAGGTGGACGACTTGTTATACTGATGTAGAATATAGTCTTTACTTACCGTTTTCGCTAGATTCGTCGACGCGCGCATTCCTTGAACAATAATTCTCAGCATGTGCGAGCGAGACAGCAACTAGTAAAAAGTAGATGTCAAATGTTTAGGTATTTTACTATGAACGTAAAGAGAACGTAGGTAGGTATATAATGCAATTACAAGCTTACGTAAGTACTTTAACCTACTTTACCAGTGGGTACTTGCCTAGCGGTTTTGGACACACGAAATAAAGCTTTTGGTTTTGGTAACTTTATTGCGACAAAACTTGCGTACTTATAATATAAGTAAAGATTTTTTTTCCGATTATTAATTAAAACTTTAAATGAGTTTTGTAATTATTAACTCATAAATTAATACCTATTTAATTTAACGTGATCACGTTTTTCTTATTAGTTTTAGGGTTCCGTTTGCAAAGTGTAATTAACTTTTGCGATGAATTAAAGTGACTAACTAGTAACTAGGTAGGTTCGGTGTTTAGTAATAAATGCTTTCAGTGATACCTACTGTGATAGGTACAGTTATTTTAATGAAGTTATAATGGGTCCATTGATTATCGCAATAATGGCTCCTCTACATGATGGGCCAGCGCTTGTCCAGCAAAATGGCCATGCGATGGATGAATAGGATCTACACAATGGCGATGTTCAGTTGTTCTGGCCCACTACCTTTGATGTGTGGGCGAAAACCGACACCGCGGCCATTCCGCCGCCATCGTACGCACCACAAGCCAGCCTACGCCACTACGCCCTCTAGACGGTGGCCCACTACGATGGACCATCATGATGGCCCATCATGTAGAGGAGCCATTAAAACATCCTGATGGCGGAGAGTGGAGAGTTTTTGTTTAACTTTTAGGGGTCAGCGAAGTTGACATTAAAGAACCATTATGATTCGGGTAACAAAGTGTAAGACTGGCCCATACAAGTGTAAGTAGCGACAGTTTCGAAATTAATTCATAATAAACATTTTTTTTTATAAAAATGGGATTAATTTCTTAAAAAAAAAAAAAGTCAATAAATTATAATTTACGAATATTTTACTATAAGACTCACACCACACATAGTGGAATAAATCGGATACACTCAACTCACGTCCTTATATGGAGGTTAGCTCGACACGTTTCGGGCCGATTCGTGACCCATCATCGGGAGCAATCCACCGCAGTGGCTGCAGTTACACGCCCACTGTCCGACAATGCTCCCAATTGTGGGTTATGAATTGGTCTGAAACACACCGCACTATTCTAGGTATAAGAACGTGAGTGTATCCGTTAAACTTTAACAAAGATTGTTCGAATTCCGTAACAGTGGCTACTTTTAGGGTGTTAAAGGCATTTCACTTGTGGGAAAAAACTTCAATAGAAATCTCTCCAGGAAAATGTTATTCCTGGGGACCGAAGTCCACAGAGAGAAAGTTGGAAGTTGTAGGTATCTATGGAACTGACCGTCGGAACTTCGTTAGCGCTATGTAGGATACTATTTTGACAGTTGATGATGGAGATGCCGTTTGTAGAAGTTCTACTGCTCGATAATAGGTGGCGCTAGGGCGCTACACAATAAAAGCATTTGCCAAAGAAAGTCAAGGAAAAAATTGCGTTATTTCAGATAATTAAGAAAGGTGTTCATACCCACTTCTAATAAAATCTTGCACCGTGTCGGGATAGAATAACGCCTCTCCATTTCTTCCGGAGATGTCGTAAAAGGCGACTAAGGAAATAGGTTTAGGTACGCTTTGGATGACGAGCTAGCAACCTGTCACTATTATACCTCTTCCACTTCTTTTCAAACCTGAAATTATGCTAGAAGTGGCTGCGTAGCATGAAATAGTCTTTAGCATGGTTTTGTCTATACCACTTTTCATGTCCTCTGCGTACCCCATTATGGAATACGGGCGTGATGTATGTATGTATGTGTATGTATGTTCTGATAAATGACGCGCCGCACCGCAACCCAATCCATATAACCGACTCGCGCTTGACCTCGGTCGGAGCCTCGAGCTAAATAAGAAGCTTGGAGGACAGCCATTTTAACTACGCTTTTAAGATTCTGGTTAAAAAATCTTTTATTATGCTAAAATTTTTATTTATAAATGACCAACTACATATTTACATACATACATCACGCCGGTATTCTCTAGCCAATTTATGATTCGTAACCACTCCCAGCATTTTTTTTAGGTTTCAAGTTAAAATATCAAAAGTAATTACCCGTGTGGTGCCGGGTTAGAATAGCACCTCCCCCTTTCTTCCCGTGGGTGTCGTAAGAGTCGACTCTGGGAAGGGGTTGGTGTATTGTGGACGATGGGCTAGCAACCTGTCACCACAATATCACGTTTAACCGTCTGGTTACCCTTAATTTGCTAAACGTGGCACTAGATTTTTGAATTCATGTGCTCTGCCTACCCCTCCTGGGAGTACAGGCGTGAGAATATGTATGTATGTATGTAATTGTCAATTTTATTACAACGCTTAAACCATACATTAACCTGCTTACTTGGTCGCCTCGTACGACATTCACGGAAGAAATGGAGACGTGTGTGGAGACCCGACTATTCATTACACACGGCAAACTATTTGATAGCTGTAAATCGGTTGGCTACGTAATAAAAAACTCTTTAACTTCAGTTGAATTTAAATTGAAAATGTGAGTGTTGGTTATTATATGTATAGACTTAAAATGACTTTTATGTGTGTAATTAAAAGTGTTATTTCGTTGAAATAGTACTATCGAACCAACTGATTCCTGACCCACCGCAGAACGTTGTCACAATAAACGTCATAAACATTTCCTTTGTCAAGCAATGCAATGTCACTATGACGTTCACTGTGAATAGGTTCTATGTTGGGTCAGGAATCAATTGGTTCGATGGTAATGGTACATAAAAACTTTGTCATGTGTTACTTATATGTAGCTATAGCTTAATGCATTAAGATCCAATCCGTACTTTAAATCATAAAAAATAAAAACGTGTGCGACATAACATTAGGTACTACATACCTACCTACGTTGTCAGAATCCGGTTTGGTGTAGCTAAAAATAGAAATAGAATGGTACGTCGTTATACCTACTGTGCTAAATGAAGCTACAAATTTTATATTACACTATAGATGATGTACGCCACCCCTGTTTTATTTTTTCTTTCTCTACCAAAAAAATCCTTCGACAAAAAAAACGATAACACAAAAGGTACCTTGTTAGAGCGATGTAAGGTTTTTTTTTGTTATCAGAATCTCAAATATTTTTAAGTTACTGGGGTTTTTATTTTTAACGTTCCTGTCGATGTATAGAGATAGAGAGAGACAGAGACACATTAAAGATAGCTACAAAGTTAAGTTCGATTATTACAATCGATGTCCTAAAGTCCTTATACGTATAGTATGTTTTAGGTTAATAACAACCTCATGTTATGTACTTAGATAATGGTTACGGAACCCATCGTGCGCAAATCACTTTTGCACTTGGGTGGTTTTTATCAGTCACATCGTGCCTATGAATCGTTAAATAGCCATGGTTTTGTTTACGTAACATTGCTTTGCCTCTGCCTACCCGATTTAGGGACACAGACGTGATTTATGTATGTATTGAGCGCTCCAAACATGAACATATACATATGTAGTATGCGTATGTACACACATAAAACACGCCCTTGGAAGGACTAATAATGTGAAAATTCATCCTTTTCTATCTCTATGAACATCAGAGATACAAATTAAGTATCTCAAAAATTAGATCCGAAGTAATAATAAGAGGTATACTATACTTATCTTTTTATGAACTCTAAAGAAAGAATGGCTCCTTTACATTCTGTTTTAAGTATCAATAAAAAAAGAGATGGAAAACACGGTTGCTAAGCGTGCGTCTCTTTCCTACTTACGCAGCAAGTCAGCAACGCTATGTTATGTACACTCAAAGAATTCGATAACTTGTGCCACTTTGTACCTTTTTATAAGAAGTGTCACTGTGATATACCATAGGTACGACATATCCACTAATCAGAGCTACATCAAACTCATTATGAAAAGGTGCAAAGTGGCACAGGTATCAATTTCCTTGACTACGGTTTTTCACACAAGAAGTATTGCTAACTCATCTTAATCTCTTCTATATCTTGTTGATATCAGGTTATGGGCCCAAGACACACCCATTCAAACCTAATTTCAAAATTAAATGTCATACAATGACTAAGTAAATTAAACACGGAAGTATGGTGTTATAACTAAGTTTCCAAACTCGTGTCGTCAGTTGTCTTTAAAATTGCGCAATTATATACATACATATACATATGACGATAATGATGTCTCGTTTCATGATAGATAGATAATATAGGTATCAGTGGAAACGGAATCTACCATCACATTCATTCCCTTTTTTTCTATTTACCAGATTCGATTTGCCTTGTGGTGTCGGGTTTAGAATAGCACGTATCCATTTCATCCGTGGATATCGTAAGAGGAGACTTAGGTGTAGATATGCTTTAGACAGACTAGCATCCCTGTCACTATTGGACGCCTATTAAATTAAAACCTAAAATATGTTAGAAGTGGCTGTTTGACTTCTATCCTATATTTTCAAATAGAATAGCCAGAGCACACGATACGCTACATAGACAAACCATGACTATTTCACGCTTTGTAGCCACTTCTAGCATAACATTTAGGTTTTAAGTTGGTAGAGCTAATAATGATAGGATGCTAATGCTAGCCTATCGCCAAAAATATACGTTAAGCTATTTCCTAACGAAATCCTCTGAAGAAATGGAGAGGTGTGATTCTAAGCCCGACACCACATTTCGCACATGACATTTAACACCGTATTAACTCAAAAAATGCAGTTTTGAGATATTGCGTTTTGAAAGTTTGAAAAATCAT
>BHDV01018955.1:61650-80551 GCA_005406045.1 Adoxophyes honmai
CTAGAAAAAAAAGACCAATCACTAACACTTTTGATACTATAGCTCGTTGAATAAATCCTAGCGACTGTACCCTCCTTGACCCTACTTGCTAAGTCGCACGACGTGAAATAGTCATCATGGTTTTGATTATGTAACTTTTTGTATGCTCTGCCTACTCTATTTTGGATTCCTAGTGAATTTTTAGGATGACTTTTTACTTTCATTAAGTGTAGTTTGATATCAAGTTAGTTCTTACATGTTGGTGGTTTATTCCATAAAGCTATGTTATACATGTGTAGCGCCCTCTAGTGCCGCTAACTTAACCGCTTTACTCAACTAAAAATTTGAATTAGGGGAGACTGGGGTCAATTGGAACGTTTTTCACATAATCGGGTATTCTACCCTCATTTTCGACAGAATCAGTTTCTGTGATGGTTTTAATTATAGTCAAGTTATCTGACTATATGTTGGAATTGTGTAGTAGGCTACATAAACTACTAATAAAGAGTTACAGCGTTTTTAAAAAATCTCGAAAATTGTTTCAAACGCCCCCAAGCCTGGGTCAAATGAAACAAAAGGAGGCGGTAGTGGCAATAACTACGAAAAAATATTTATTTATTATTATGATCATTTTTATAAAATATCCTAGTTCGGAATCATATCACAATAGTAAATCTTCTAATTATACATAATAATTATGTAATTTTTTGAACTTGAGAGAGTGAAATAAAACTCATATTTTTTCAAACAAAATGTTCAATTTCTAGAGTATTTAAGAGTATTAATCTTACTTAAGAAACATCTGGCATTGTGCAAGATACAAATTAGATAAAATATAGGTAACAAAATGCAAAACCAAAGGGGAATATTCATTATTGATGACCATTAGCTCTGCCAGCCTGATGTGCCCAAATATTATAGCCAGAATTTTCACCCAATCGTATCCGGGTTAGCTATTTTCGTAGTTTTCCATGGAAACAAAGCAGAAACAAGCAATTTTTCTGTTCTCCTATCTTCCAGATTTCTTTATTTTCAAGCATGTCCATCTATAGATAGACTTAATTTTTTTTCTTACCACTTAGTATTACTTTTGGTGGAGCAGTTGGGAAAAGACTGGTTTTGGTGGTATATGGATTACTTGAGATTTATTTGAAACAGCTGTAAGACACATCGCAAGCTCAAAACACGTGCAATCGTCACATAGACATGTTTTAATTGACCCCAACTTTTTTTGTTTCAATTGCCCCATCCACATGCTTGTAGATATTAAATTAATTAAAAAATAAAGGGATACTGTAGGTAGACACAAACCAGCATAATTTCACCTATAATAACAATTCAGTATAACAGTTTAGTTCAAAGGAACATGCCACCAATGGTTTTTTATCAAGAGTCAAAATAAAATACGATAAAAACTTACTTTTGCCCCAAAAAAAGTAATATGGTCACCTAAAAATGTCGGACGGGCTTGGAGCCGCGATACTTAAAGTTTGACAGGTTCGTATAGGTTTGCCGGTTCTTTCCTCCCTTGGACCCTAACCGCTGACTCTATTCGTCTCGGAGTTATTTGACTTGTTTCAAATGACCCGCGTTTCTATTGACCCCAGTCTCCCCTACAACTGATTATACAAAAAGTAACTAAAACATAAGATGGGATGAATTGTGAGATCAATGAAGCCAATTGGACCCAATTCTTCAGACTACTCTATCTGTTCATCCGTCTGAGTTCTCTCTCTCTTAAACCACGCTTAATCGTAATCAAATCAAAATCATAGACGCTGAAGTTTTCATTGACTATATGTGACAGACACAAATAGACAATTTAGACAGTTCGTCGCTGTTATTTTATAAAAAAAGCTCTCGTCATGCCTGCAAGAAAAACTTGTTACTATTACGGAACCCATAACGTGCAAGTCCGACTCAAAATTTTACTGATATTATTGAATTTTATTTTAACTATAGAATGAAATGAAACAGCATGAACTATCGTGAAAGCGTTGCCTTGCATTTATGTGATTTATGTGTATGTATAGGTACTTGCTCATGTGAAAACCTACTGACATCGCAATAGGTGAATAGGGTATAACATTACAAAATTTACTGTAAGTGCAAACGTTCTACGGGGAGACACGTTTTAAATAATTGTAAGTGTTCTCATTGTCATTGTTCATTGTAATTTCTTGTTAAATTATTTATTCATCTTTCTCCCTCCCTTCCACATGTGGTGTCCGTCAGGTACAGAATAACACATCTCCATAATTATCTTCCATGGTAACAGGATTCTATATGTTTTACAAAACCGCGACCTTTATTACCTCTTTCGTATGTTATTGAACCTAAAATAGTGATATATGTGGCTACGAAACCTGAAATCGTCAAGGGTTTGCATTTGGAAATATAGCTAGAATGGGGACCGAAGTCCTCTGAGAGAAAGTTGTAAGTTGTATTTAGGCAAATCATCATCAAAAGTTCGTTAGAGCGATGTAGAACACTTATTTTGACGGTCACTGAAGTTTGTGGAAGAAGTTCTACAACTGGATGATAGATGGCGCTAGGGTCGTTACAAAATGAATGTTCTTTTCATTTGGGTACAGCTGAGTTCTAGTAAGTTTAACCTTTTGACCGCCAAAGACGCCATATCACGTCATCGCAAGTCAGTGCCCGTGACGCCACGACGTTAAATGGTGCGTCGAAGTTATTGCAAAAGAACTGAAATATAAAACGCTGGAACATTTTTTCTAGGTTTACTTTATTTATAGGTAGTGTAAGTTATTTTATACCTAATTTAAATAAAATAATACAGCACCATTCGAAAAAAAACAACCATTATCTAAGAGCCGACTCACGTCTTTGGCGTTGGGAGCACAGCGTTTCACTTCGCGCCTTGGCGGTCAAAAGGTTAACCGCCGTGTGATATTACAAACGTCAAATCTGGGATAAAAACTAGCGTGCTATAATCTGTTAATGCAGTATTTGGTCTTACCTAGCCACAAGGTTAAAATAGGACATTGACACTAAGACTCCGTTATCTATCTCTGTATTTTTCCGCTTGTCTATCAACAGGCCGTAACTCTTTAACTTTTAAGTTAAACACTTCGAAAATGTTAAAGATTTTGTAACCATTTTTTGTTGCCGTTGTTATAAAACATATCTTGGTCAAAAATTTCAACTGGTCTTAAACTATAACATTTTTACAACAAATTCGTTCCTTCCTACAAATATGGTACTAATGAGACATATTAAATCACTTTTTCGTCAATTAGAGGTCAAAATCTTCTTAAAAAGTTAATAAAGAAATAAAAAAAAAAGCATTTCAGGGTTTTTTTTAGTATTTGGTACGGAACCATTCGAGCGCGAATCCGACTCGCACTAGGCCAGTTTTTGTTCTGTTCCCGGTTCCCGCCATAAAATATTACAGCAACACTGTAACTAGTCTTGCCACTGCAGAATATTTAAAGAAATGCTTAGAAAAAAGGGTTTTATTTTTGCTTTTGGGTAAGTAATAAATGAATAGGTTAACTTTAGGTTTTCTTTTATTGATTAAATTTTAAATTAATTTTTAAACATTCGTATAACGACAACAGCTGAGTGTCAATGTCAAAATCTCATTCTCTTCTCTGTGGTCATTGTTTACAAACGTCAAAAGAAGGCGAGTGGGTGTGTTGTGTTTTCGTCTTTTATCCCTTCGCTAAACGAACGAAATAGAATTGCACCCAGTTGCATTTCTGTATTTGTTGTTTAGGTGATAACAGAGTCAAGAAAGATCTACCATTGTGATAACTAAGTTGGGATCTGTTAAGTGTAAGAACAGTTTATTTATCCCATTGATTTTATCTAGAAGCGACCTCGAAGGTGTGTTGACGATGCTATCATTTAAGTTCAATGACGAACTGCAATCGCGCAACTCGTTACAAGTAGTGCACCCTTTATTGATTACGTTAGTTAGTGAATGCTGGTAAAATTAGAATTAACATTCAGCATATTGATATTAAGTAAACTTAGAAAATAATTCAAAGTTCTCCCCGGCTACGATCTACCCGGCATCGTATTTCAAGTAATAAATTTCAATTATTTTGCTACTGATATCCAGTTTTTCTAATTACGCATGTTTTATGAAGCTTTAGTGTATAATATAAACAGGGACAATAGTGTAAAGTTATTGTTATTTCAATCATCATATCCACTTGTTGCTTCTACTAAGTGGCTTACTAAGAGGCCATAACTGTCTGTGTTCAAACATTTCTGTGGCTGTGCTGTATTTTATTCTATTATTTGATGACCAATGCTATATGCTATGCCCAATGCCCAATGGTTAGAGAACCAGACTTTGTACAGTCAGCTGCAGAGAAAAGTACTGTTTCATTACTAGTGGGTTACTTTTCTCTGCAGCTGTCCATACATATTTATTTGTTGACTAATACTCATAGTACAAAAGTGTTGCCTAATTGGAACTACGTCAATTGGTGTGAATTTTCATATATTTATTTATTATTTATTTGGTTTTGTTCATTTTACATTGTAATTTTCAGTCAAATGTCAAAATTGCAGAGACTTGTTCTTCTTCTTCTTCAAAGGGCTCCGATGATGCAGATGAGCGTAAAGCGGTCCACACTGCCGGGGCACAAGCCCCCTGTGGAGGCACTGCGGGACTTGGGCTATGGATTTAATACTAGTAAGTTGAACATGGTTAAAATGCTGCCTGCTTATAATATTTAAAGTAAAACTTAAAAGATTTTCCTTCATTCAAATATAAGCTGTATCACTTTGGCATAGACTCCCCTATTAGTACTAAAGGTCCACACTGCTGTTTAGGAACAGTGCCAGCTAGATCTTGCTAAACGTCTATGGCATGCAGGTACTGGTAGAATGGGACAGCAATACTTTTACACCTAAGTGTGTTAGTTACCATACAGTACTATTACCTATTCTGTGCTAGTACAGCATCAAACAATGGGATGTCTCCCATGGCCCATGCCATACATAACTATTTGGGGATGATAAGGCGCAGCGCAGACGACGGACTTTTTGTGCGATTGAGTCTGCGGCGCACAAAAAGTCTGCGTGGATTGTATGCATTGTGCGCCGGACTTTTTGCGCGTCGTGTGCGTTACTGCATATAATTCCACAGGTTCTATTTTCACAGACTAAAAAGTCCGACACTGATAGTCTGTCGTCTGCGCAACGCCTAATCATTACTGAGCATGTTGGTTTTAAAACAATGAAATGTAACATGGATAGTGACAATGACAAGTAACTTAGTTTGATTTTCCTTTTTTCCAAATATCAAAACTAAGCAGCCCTATTTTCCTAAATGGCAACATACCCAACCTACCAACTTTCACACACATAACTTCCAGACGGAGAATTAAAGAAGCTAGTTGATGGTGTCCCTGGTGATGAACCGTTCCAATTCAACATAAGCGATCTGCACCAGGAATGCCAAGTCCACTACGAAGAAGTAGGCATGGCTGTTACGGACTACGTTTACCATCTTCTCGAGACTCAAGAGGACATGATGCGGCTCCAGGTCCCAAAGGACACGGTACCAGCTACGGGCACATTCATATTTGCTACCAAGGAGTATGATAAAAAGGATATTGTTCTGATTTTGATTCACGGGTCGGGCGCAGTGCGAGCAGGGCAGTGGGCTAGATCGTGAGTATTGTGAATGATCTGTGATTGTGATTTACAAACAATATTGGCTAAAATCAATGATCTTGAGTAAAACCACATTAAAATTATGCATGTTCACTTAACTTCATAACTTAAAGCTATTAATTATTTTTGGTAATTTTCCAAATTACATGCAAATCATTATCATTTTAGTTTAATTGACGTTGAGAATATTCCATGACTACGTACTTTGAACTTTGAATATAAGAATATTGTGAGACACACATAATGTAAAATACTGATAACTAACGTCTTAAATCGAGAGCTCGACATGCTTTGGGCTAGTCCTTAGCCCTTCTAAGAGCTGTGGCGGCTGCTGCCAAACGGGCACGACGCGCCACCGCTCTTTTCACGCGACTGCTCTAGCTCCTAGATTTAAAACGCGAGTTGCCCGTATCTTTAGATAAACATTTGCTAACAATTACAAAACGATTTTTTTTTCAGTCTAATCATCAACGAAAACTTAGACAAGGGCACCCAAATTCCTTACATACAGCGAGCCGTCGCCGCCGGCTACGGAGTTGTCGTTTTAAACACAAACGACAACTACAGGATAAGCGGCAACAAGATCCCCAAGAGTGGAACCCCAGACGAACACGCTCAATATGTATGGGACAAATACATATCCAAGACGAGAGCTACATCCATACTGATTGTTGCACACAGCTACGGTGGAGTGGTTGCTATGGACTTGGCAATGAAAAATAAAGCAGACTTCAAGAAACGGGTCAAAGCTATAGCTTTGACTGATTCTGTGCACGGGTTCTCTAGTAAAAGTATAATGGATCATGTTAGACAGGTACTTTTTTTTCGAATCTAAACATAAATACGTTCCAGTTTTTTTTCTTCTAAGTTTCTTCTACAGAACTTCTACAAACATCATCTATTGTCCCAAGTTTTTGCATAGCGCTAACAAACTTTCGAAGATCAGTTGCATAAATACAAATCCGAATTTTCTCATTGTGGAGTTCTGACTGGAGAACTATTCTATTGGAGACTTCCCACTGGCCCCTCTAAAATGAACACATTTTTGCAGTGAAATTTTGATATTTCAAAAATTAGGTGCATTGCTTCTATCAATGATTATGTTTAACTTGAAGAAGTTACCTAGCACAAACTATTTAAATTATTTGTAGTT
The DNA here is from genome assembly GCA_005406045.1 of Adoxophyes honmai. Classification (NCBI taxonomy): domain Eukaryota; kingdom Metazoa; phylum Arthropoda; class Insecta; order Lepidoptera; family Tortricidae; genus Adoxophyes; species Adoxophyes honmai. The sequence continues at coordinate 68,441 of BHDV01018955.1, forward strand.
CATGATTGAAATTACTAAATGTGGGACTGGATTTTTGAATTCATGGGCTCTGCCTGCCCCTCTTGGGAATACAGGCGTGAAAATATGTATGTATGTATCATGATTGAAAAGAAGTACAAAGCTTTGTACAAACTAAACCATCTTTAGTTTGGTTTTTAATTTTTGTATCTATACTCTAATGATTAGCAGTCAATTTAGAGTCTTTTATGTATTACAGAATGCTAAGAACTGGATATCATCAAGTCAACCACTGGACACACCAATGCCAACCCAAAAACTGGAGATCCCCATGGTGTCAGCAGGTATGAACATAAAATAGGTAAATTTTAGTTCAGAAAAGTACTAAGTAGAATGTGTTGGGTGTTTTGTAAACTGTAAAAAAAGAAGTGTTCATAATTTTGGTTTTTGCTAAAAACTTTTTAGCAATGATGGGTTTAATTTTTATTATTTTTTATATGAAAACTCATACAATATTTTTTGTTTCAGGGCACCCAAAACACGAGATGACGTCATATGCGTGCATGAACTCAGTCTTCAAGTTTTTTGAGGAGAAGCTGGCCAAACAATAAAATAAATGTTACTGTTTACAAATTAGGCTAATGAATTTAATCTTAAATAAGAAATCTGTAATGCATAAATTATACATATAAAATATGTGTCTATTACAAATAAAACATTGTTATTTTTTCTTTCCTTTGGAGAAATTCTTCATCCAGTATTTGACGTCTTGTTTGTTTGCTCGTACACCAAGCACTGCCGATTTTGAGTTCACATCTTTCATGACAAAGGGTGAGAAGCCTGCGGTATAGTCAGGGTCGAGAGCATTTGTTTTGCTTCTAGCCATTTTCGTAGCAAACCTTTTATGAATATGCTGATCTTCCGTAAGAATTGGATACTGGAAGTGCTGGCCACCACGTGGGGTAGGCAAACTAAACCTTTTACCTCTCGCCGTGAGTGGCTTACGGCCATTAATGTGAATATGTTGATTGCCCTCTTCATCTATACTTACTGCTACTTTCTTTAAAGTAGCATGACCACATTTCGGGCAGAAGAGCTTGGTCATCACACTAGTGGTTTTGAAGCAAGTGGTGCAACGAAAAATGAAAGTGCGAAGCTGCCTTATAATGCGTCCATCAATTGCTGTGACATTCAAGCCTATCTGTTTGAGGACATTCTGCATGGCGAAATCTGATGTTATTGTTGCCACTTCTACTGATTTATCTTCAAATTCACCCATGTCCATTTCTTTCTTCTTCTCGGCTAAGTTGCCTGGTGTTATCCATTCTCCACCATCACTGTCAGATTCAGAATATTCCTCGCTATCAGATTCTTCATCAGACACTTTGGCTATCAGATCATCAACTTCAGCTCCATCTCTCAAATCCATGCTTTTGATTTGTTCAGCAATATCTTCTGCTAGCTTCTGATCCTTAACACTGTCATTCAGTAAATTCTGCACATCAAAAAGGATGGCATTGGAATTATCAATTTTTATGGTAGACCAATCTGTGCCTTGATTGGCACCATTAGCTCCCGGTATATTAATTTTTGACCAATCAGCTGGAGCCGGTTTTGGTGCTTCACTTTCAGTCTTTACTTCAGGTTCTACAGGTTTTTCCTCTTTTACAGGATTTTCATTTGCAGCACTGTCATTTTCGGTAGCAGAAGCATGGTTCGGCAGTCCAGTAACTTTAACAGTTTTCTGCATAGTGGGTTCAGTTTTCAGGTGCTCCACACCAACCTTTTCTTTCTCTATCTGGTAAGCCAACGCCATAACCTTAATGTCGGTGGCGGAGAGGCTAGTGTAGTCACCAGTTTTCTTTGCAAAATCTGACACGAACTTGATGTTCTCTGTGAAGACTTCTTTGACTTTTAAATCGTAGGGTAGCACAACGAGTTTTCGCCGCTGCCTGTCGTTCGTAATTTCGTCAATTACTTCTTGAACCGTGTACATGTTCTCAGCCATATCCTGCAGGTTTGCTGCTTTGATAAAAGCTGAGGTGTCCACAACCAAATGCTGGATTTTCTTCGACATGTTTGGTGATTAGCAGGGGCTATTCGTGCACATTTAAAGAAATATCACAATATTTTTCGCAAAATACTAAAATCACATGTGCGCTCGCTGCGTGTATTATTCATGCAAAAGTATAGACAACATGACGTTGACGTATTAATTTTTTCTGTTTGGTACGTAGTGTTGGGCTGTGTTGAAAATTGCAAAAAAGTTATCGGTTTTATTATCAAAAAATGTTTGAAAATATTTTTTGCTTTAAAATGAAACTATTTTCACTGACCACATATAACAATTTAGTTTCTATTAGTTCAACGAGAAATGCTGCATTCAAGTGAATCTACAATTTGTGTTTTACTTTGCCTTTGCTTTTTATTTTACTATACGAGTATAAGCTGTTAAGTCTATGAATGATTCAGTTGACGCGAATGTTGGCGACAAGAGATTTCGCTATTATTGTAAACATTTTCATAAAATTTTGAAATAGCATTCTAATGCTACATTTTCGGCAATTGTACTATATAATTAGTTAAAATGAGTAATAAGAAGGGTAAGCGTAATTTAGGGAACAAGCATTTCCCGATAGCGGAGTCGGTGAGCATAGCTCTGAAAATCCAACTGGATAAGTTTTTGAGTGACGAAAATGACACAGAACTCAAATTCCCGACGTTCCTCTCGGCTCAGGAGCGAGGGTTTATCCATGAGACTGTCGCTAAGCTGGGCTTGAAGTCCAAATCTCGAGGGAAAGGTAAGTTTTACTCTACAAATTTAGGTTACTGTTTGGGTTAGAACATTGGTTAATATTGTATTTATTACGATTACTCTGTCGTTTAATTCATTGATGCTTTGTTCAATTTCTTCACTACCAGGGCTCGTTTGATTTCTGATTATATATTTTTGTGCTAGTCTTATGTCATCATCATCATCACCAGCCTATATACGTCCCACTGCAGGGCACAGGCCTCCTCTCAGTATGAGAGGGCTTGGGCGATAGTTCCCACGCGGGCCCAGTGCGGATTGGCAACTTCAAGTTTTATGTCACAATCATTAAATGTTTTATGCAATAAAAATCATTAGTTAATATTGTGTATCCATTTAGTACTTAATCCAGTTATAGAGTACCTGAAATTACTGAGATCCCAGCCTGGGTCCAATTTTCTGCAATTTCATTCTTGCCAAAGGTTGCCTTTTGTTTCACTGAAAAACTTGCCTTGTTAAATTCCAGGTGTAAACCGATACCTAACAATATACAAGCGGGTTGGTTCCACAATAATCCAGAATGATGCAAAACTAATCCTGGACTCCAACATGCGGTGCAGCATCACAGAGCTGTTCAACGCGTTCCCGATCACAAGCAAGGAGAAGGATGATCTCAGTTGTTGTCCGGAGAAGGAACGAAGTCCTCAGCTGGCACATAAGACTGTGGGGCAGCTGAACAATGGTGTAGCACAAGTAAATTGATTTTATTTCATGTTTTTGTTTTCATCCTTCTTGGTTTGAAAAGACACTGCAAGTCCTACTAACAAAAATATCATGAAAAAATGTTTAAAAATCATCTAGCTCTGAGGATCCCAAAGTTTAAAATTTCTTCCTTTTAAAATCTTGTTGGGATTGGTGGACACCATGCTGCAATGTTTCACTTTGGGAATCACTGATCTAACTTATATTTTGCAGGTATGTAAGATATTATCTAGACTATTCTAGACTCTAAAATAGAACTGATAGCACTAATTTTTGTAAAAATATATATTAAAACAGTGAAACTATTTCTTTTCCAGGTGCCAAATACAACATATAATCCGGAATTAATTAAGTTTAGAGAAAAGTTGCCTGTCTATGAGCAGCAGCAGGAGTTACTCAATGCCATAACACACAACCAGGTCTGTAACTATTGATTACCAGTTCTTCATCCAAGCTTCGTCCACTTGTTTTCTGATTAGCAGAGAAAACATTAAAAAGAGTTTTGTTATCTTTTTTTTTTTGTAGGCTGGTGCTTAGTGGACAGTCTTTTTTCTTTTGTGCACCTGTAATTTATATATATACACATATATTTAGATATAATACATGGAGTTCTATAGTCCAATAAAAATGGGATTAAAATGTACAAATACAATTTAATTTTATCAGTTTGTGAAAAATTAAATTTCTCATATATTTTTTAAATAAACATCTGCAATGTGAAGAATTAATTTACGATTCAGAATTGTCAATTCCACATTTTCACATGCTATCATTGAAACAGTAAGGCGCCCATTTGTATACATGACTTCAATTTCTGCATGTAGTTCCTTTCTGTGTCCGCAGGTGGTGATAGTAGCCGGAGCCACAGGCTGCGGCAAGACGACGCAGCTGCCCCAGCTCATACTGGACGCGAGCCAGGCGCGCGCGCAGCCCTGCCGCGTGTACTGCACGCAGCCGCGGCGCCTGTCTGCTGTCTCCGTGGCCGAGCGGGTGAGACATCCATAGGGCTTCCAATCCGCCGTCTGACTGTGACCAAACTCAATTGTGTTTAACATGTTTTTTTGGGTTTACACATATGTATAACTAAATGTTGACAAAGTTACAGATCATCGAATTTCCGTAGCGGGGGCTTGTGACAAAAAGTAAAAATTGTACCATAGATAGACGTCACGCGAAACTTTTAAGCGCTGTATTATCGTCATTTTTTGTTTGTCAAAAAAAAGTAATCTTTCTACCAGATTAGATAGATTTTTTAGTGGTCTACCCTATTGACCAAAGGTTCTCAAACTTATTCACTGCACAGTTTGAGAATAAATTATTTTTAGCACCACCATTTCTTCAAACCAATATAATACACAACAGACAACACTCCAATTTTTTTTTGAGTCTCTTACCGCGTTATCGCCCACTTTGGGAATCAATGCTATTGACCGTAAATATTTAAGTCAGTGGTCCAATATACACGCTTGGAATCTCCTGTAAAACCATTTTTCTTTAGTCTTACCAATTCTGAAAGTACAACCCGTACGAATTAACTGTGCCCTCCGCTGAAATGCGACCCCTCTCCTGCTGCCCCGCGCGGTGCCCCGCATTCGCCGCAAGCGCTCAGTAGCGATAGCATCTTTGCTACCGCTGCGCCTTTTCTCGTTTCCATCGTCTAAATACGTTTAATCTCCTGTTGCTATTACTGCGCGTCACAGCGCGAGGTGCACAGTTAATTCGTAGGGGTTGAATTTGTCCGATCTCGGCCGAAGTTACAACTTTTTTGTTTGTCAGGTGGCGTACGAACGCATGGAGAAGATTGGCCAGTCCATCGGGTACCAGATCCGTCTAGAGTCCCGGGTCAGTCCACGGACGGTGTTGACGTACTGCACCAACGGACTGCTGCTCAGGACCCTCATGTGCACGGATACACAGCTGTCTGGTGAGATTTTTTTATTAGACATTAATGTATAGGGTAACGTAATTTGGCGAATAGTTAGAAGACATAACACGCTCCATGTCAGGCGGTTACTTACATATTATACTAAACAAAAAATTTAGTAAAAGTTTTAATTTTGAAGTGCATTGATGCCAATGCACCCAATGGTCATTCATACCAAATTCAAATTTACTGACAAATGTCGTTTAGTTTTATTTTATTTAGCACTGAAGCTTTCGTAGAGGTGAAAATGGAATGTGTTAGGGGAGCTTCCGATTCCGCCAATTTTTTAGTTCGAGTTACAATATTTTTACGTATTTAATTTTTTCGTCGTATGTTTGTTCGTCAGGCGTGACGCACGTGTTCGTGGACGAGGTGCACGAGCGCGACAAGTTCAGCGACTTCCTGCTGATCGCGCTGCGCGACGCGCTGCCGCGGTGCAAGGACCTGAGGCTCGTGCTCATGTCCGCCACCGCTGACACGCAGATCTTCTCACGGTGAGCACATAGCATGCCCATACGTTGTGCATGTCGTGACGCGCATGGTCGTGACGCGCATGGTCGTGACGCATAAGGTCGTGAATGGTCGTGACGCAGGCTTTTGCTCATTTCCGCCACCGCAGACACGCAGATTTTGTCACGGTGAGCTAACACCCTAGTTCATAAAGAACTAGGAATTCTGTTGATGTCTGAACTAAGAATGCTGCGAAGCGTGAATAGTCGTAATCATGGTTTTGTCTATGTCACGTTTCGTGTGCTCTGCCTACCCCATTTGGGAACATGAAGTGATTGTATGTATGTAATATTCTAGTCGAATGAGTAAAGAGCACAGAGAAATTCGAACTTCGATCCGCTGCTATTCGAGCACGTGCCCAAGTGTGAGCGTGAGGGCAATATTACTGCACGCGTGCGACAGAGATGGATAGCAGCGGGTCAACGCTCCAATTTCTGTGCTCCGGCCTTTAGTGTGTTCCTCGGTTTTGTCACAGCGTTTGCAACTATTGCCAAGTTAGACGCCGTTGACCTCTACCTATCTGTGTTAATCCCAGGTACTTCAACAACTGCCCGGTGGTGACGATCCCGGGTCGCTTACACGAAGTGCAGCGCTACTATTTAGAGGACATCCTGAAGCTGACCCAGTACCGTAGTCGCAAGATGGCCACCGCCGAGCGCGAGCTGAGGGACAAGCGGAGAACGGGGCAGAGCTACTGGTCGCAGCTAGAAGGTAGGGTTGTAATGTTTGATGATGTATGAAAGAGCGCGCGCTGAGCAAAGGGGAAGAGCGTTTTAGTACTATCTAGCTACTGGTGCCAGCTCGAAGGTAGAAGTAGCGGAAGGGGGGTGGTGAAATTATAGGTTGTAATGTTCGAAAATGTATAAAAGAGCGCGCTATGAGCAAAGGTCGGGGCGTTTTCGTACTATCACGCTACTGGTCCTACCTCGAAGGTAGAGGGGGGAGGGGGGCCTTGGTTTTAATGTTTGAAATTGTATAAAAAAGCGCGCGCTGAGCAAAGCAAAGGGAAAGAGCGGTTTTGTCCCGTCACGCTAGAGCTATTGGTATAACGCTACTACCTAGAAGACATCCTGAAGCTGCCGCAGTACCGTAGTCGCAAGATGGCCGCCGCCGAGCGCGAGCTGCGGGACAAGCGGAGGACCGGGCAGAGCTACTGGTCGCAGCTAGAAGGTAGGGAGGGGAAGCGGTTGTAATGTTAGGAATTGTATGGAAGAGCGCGCGCTGAGCAAAGGAGAAGAGCTTTTTTGTACGGTCACGCTAGAGCTACTGGTTGCCGAGCGCACTGACAGCGGAAGCGGTTGGTTAAGTTATAGGTTGTAATGTTTGATGTTGTATGAAAGAGCGCGCGCTAAGCAAAGGCTGGGGAAGAGCGTGTTTGTGGTTTCAATAATGAGCTCTTGTAAAAAAGTAGTGAACCAAATGAAAGTTCAAATACCGGCTTAATAATGATGATGTCGATGATGATGATGACAACGACGGTGTCGGTTGTCTTGCAGGTCAGAAGCCGGAGGAGAGCTCGGTCAAGGAGCCCCCAGTAAAAGAGGACGAGACAACTTTGGAGCCCGCGCTGCAGGCCGATATGGACGAGTTCTTAGACGATTGCTTCAAGGAGGGCAGTCTGGTAAGCACTACCTACATACGTCACGCCTGTACTCCCAAATGGGGTGGGCAGAGTACACGAAAGGCTACGTAGACAAAACCGTGGGTGTTTCATGTTCCGTGGCCACTAAATCCGGTTGTGGAGCACAGCGAAAATCGAGCGTTGATCTGTTGCTATCCATATCTGTATCATGCGTGCAGTGATATTGGTACAGTGCAATGCACGTGCTTAAGTGCGAGCGAGAGGCCAATATTACTTACTGCACGCGTGTGACAGAGATAGATAGGTCAACGCTCGAATTTCGCTGTGCTCCGCGACCGGCCTTTAGAAGTCTTTAGCATATTTTTAAGGTTTTGTGTTAGTAGGTATAATAGTGACAAAAATTATATACTAAATATCCATAGTTACCCAGTTATTTATTAAGTTAAGACAAACTGACGAACAAGGTGTCAAATTTATTTGTAAATACTATGGTTGCAATGAATAAACGAATTGAATTGAATTGTATCTTTCGAAGCAATATTTAGCGGTTCCGCACAACGTACCCACGATAACTTAACTCACGAATTTCACGTTACATTGATTGGACTAAAAGTATCTACAACCTTTATTCCTGTTTTTTTTATCCTGTTCCTAACATCACCTTTTTAAACTCTGTGCCCAGGACTCGTTCTGCCAGATCCTGTACATGTACCTGTCGGAGGGTGTTCCTGTGAACTGCGCGCGCAGCGGCGCGAAACGGACCGGGCTCATGGCCGCCGCCGCGCACGGGCTGACGGACACGGCGAAACAACTGCTGGCCATAGGTGAGGACACTCTCTAGGGGTAGCAAAGACTACTTCTATGATCTTGATCTATTACTTCACTCTCTTTGCACTATATGCATTGGAACATCTCGAACAAACTATCACTCATCTGGATTTGGCTACTATGTTTAATTCGGGTAACATGAGTTGGCCATTTGTTTATCGCGAAAGACCACATTAGGCACATTATGATTGGATGCTGAAACAAAAATATTTAACTGTTTATATAAAATAAACAGTATTGTATTTATTTACACTAGAATTAGTTTTTATTTAATTTTTAACTTCATGCCATTGTAACGGCAAAGCGTTTTGTTCAAAATTATTGTAAAAATTACCAACTCCAGTAACATTGATTTTTGCAAATAAATTGACTTTAACTTTTGATTTTAACACTTCATGCGCATAGAAGTTTCAATATTTTCAGCTTGCCACTAACAAAAATTTTATCGATAGGCGCGGACCCGGCAGTAACAGACTCGACTGGCAAAACCGCGCGCGACTACGCTCTGGCAGGGGGACATACCGCCTGTGCCGCGGTACTGGGGACTCTCGTCCCTCTCGATCCCACTCCAAAAGACGACTCCAATCCCAACGACCAGTTCCTACTAGACGTATACCACCACACCGTCTCAGAGGACTTCATCGACCACGATCTCATGTTAGCCCTCATCAAACACATCCACATCAATCTCCCTAAAGGGAGTATACTCATCTTTCTACCGGGATACGACGATATTGTGACTTTGAGGGACTTAGTGCAGAATTGCACGGAAATGAACGCGTTGAAGTATCAAATATTCACGCTCCACAGCAACATGCAGACCCTAGATCAGAAGAAAGTCTTCAATCCCCTCCCAAACGCCCGGAAGATTATAATCTCCACGAATATCGCAGAGACGTCCATCACGATAGACGATGTGGTTTACGTAGTGGACTCGTGCAAAGTGAAAGAGAAGTACTATGAATCCAGTGGTGGTGTGTGTTCTCTACAGTGTGTGTGGACGTCCAGGGCGGGTTGCCAGCAACGGGCGGGCCGCGCGGGCAGGACCAAACCCGGCCATTGCTTCCACATGTGCTCCAAACGAAGATTCCAGACGTTACCCCTCAATTCCATCCCGGAGATCCTTAGAGTGCCTCTTCAGGAGTTGTGCCTCCATACGAAGCTCCTAGCTCCGGGCAACACGCCGATAGCTGACTTCCTCTCCAAAGCATTGGAACCACCGTCGTTCTTGGCAGTCAGAAACGCTGTCACGTTGCTAAAGACTATAGGAGCGTTGACTCCGATGGAAGATCTCACGGAGATCGGCCAACATCTGCTGGATCTGACCGTCGAACCGAAGCTAGGGAAGATGCTGCTATACGCGTGCGTTATGAAGTGCCTCGACCCGATACTGACTATAGTCTGCAGCCTCGCCAACAAAGAGCCCTTCCAGATCTCGATGAACCCTGAAAATAGGAAGCGAGGCAGCGTCGCGAGGAAAGAATTCGCTGCGGACTGTTTCTCTGACCACATGGCTTTGCTACGGGCGTTCCAAGCGTGGCAGAGCGCGAGAGCGAACGGCTCCGAACGAGCCTTCTGCTCTAAGAATCTAATCTGTGGCGCTACCATGGAGATGATCGTAGGCTACAGAGCCCAACTACTAGCCCAGCTCAGAGCGTTGTGCCTAGTCAAAGCTCGTGGCTCAGGGGATATAAAAGACGTCAATTTGAACTCTGAAAAGTGGCATGTTGTCAAAGCCGTCCTAGTCAGTGGTTTGTACCCGTCCATAGCCCGAGTCGACCGCGATTCCAGCACGCTCCGGACGTCCAAAGAGGTCAAAGTGGCCTTCCATCCCAGCTCAACCCTCCACAGAGGCGACGGGATATCCGGCTCCCACAAATCCGTGCAAAACCTGCCGACGGATTGGGTGGTTTTTGAAGAGATCTCCCGCGCCGGGAGATTCTGCTTCATCCGGTGCAATACGATGGTTACCCCGCTCACTATAGCGTTGTTTGGGGGCCCATTGAGACTGCCTCCGGGGGCGTTGACGCAAAGAGCGAACCCACCCGGACTTTCCAGTGACTCTGACAGTGAAGCTGATGAGAACAACTTTTCTCCGGACACCGCAGTTTTGACTCTTGATGATTGGATGGCGTTCACAGCGGACGCGTCGGACGCGATCAGCGTGTATTATCTTCGACAGAAGCTGTGTGCGCTCGTCATACGACGCATGTCGAACCCGGCCAAGCCTATGACGCCATTGGATGAGCAGATTTTGAGCACCTGTGTGCATGTCTTGGCGGCTGAAGAAAAGAATGTGGGTGAGTCTTGTTTTTTAGTTGGGATTAGGTATGCTGGTGAAAAGTTGGATAGGTTTTTAGGGTTCTGTACCCAAAGGGTAGAAATGGGATCTTTCTAAGACTTCGTTGTCCGTCTGTCACCAGGCTGCATCTTAAGAACCGTAAGAGCAAGGAAATAGAAATTTTTACAGATGATGTATTTCTGTTGCCGCTATAATAACAAATACTAAAATCAAAATAAAAACAAGATGAGCATCCATAGAAAAAACGTGATATTATGGCAGTTTTCGTAACTAACGGACTAATTAGAATAACATTTTTTAACCCCGTCGTCATCCCTATTATTAAGGGGGTTCCCATACATTAGACGAGATTTGCAGTTTTTGGTACGGAACCCTTCGTGCACGAGTTCAACTCGCACTTGGCCGGTTTATCTTCACGGCTTAAATAGTTATTTATACTCGTCTAGCCTATTGACAGCTTCACAGGCTACATCACAGACTTAAATCGAAATAGATACCGCGAGTTCCTGCATTTGTATGAAAACCAAGCGTGCCACTTTTTCTCTACCTACTGTAACGTCACATGAGCGCTTTAGTGATGGAAATTGACAGTCCGAGTGGAACCGATTCAAATGTGACGCCGCCTTGTTTAAGTTATCCTGTCTCTGGCCAGTCAAATCCTTACTAATATTATAAGTCAGAAAGTGAATTTGTTTGTTTGTTTCGCTTTCACACCGTAACTACTGAACCGATTGCTTTGAAATTTTGCAGACGTGAAGATAAAAGTCCGAATTAAATAATAGGCTACTTTTTATCCCAGAAAAATTTATGTTTCCGAGGGAAAACAAAAATATAGTTTGCTTGATAGATCGATATCGATCGATTACCGATCGATAGATGATAGATCGATGGTGCTGTGTGTCGTTTGAAACGAGAAGTTTTCTTATAGTTGTGCTTTATACCGCAATATAACCGAGATCCACGTGGGCGAAGCCGCGGGCGGAAAGCTAGTCTAATATAAGTGGTAGAAAACTAAATGCAATTCAAGGGAAGAGCATCGCTTTCCTTTTTGGTTCCTTTTTGGCACGCGAAGTACATGCATTTAAGTCATTTATTTCGATATAGGTCTGTGGGCCAAGCCCTGGTAGCCTAGCGGTTCGACCTGTGACCTTTCAAGCAGAGGGGCGTGGGTTCAAATCCCGGGTTCGACCTCTGAATTTTTTGGAATTTATGTGCGATATCGAATTTGATATTTATCACGAGTTATTCGGTGAAGGAAAACATCGTGAGGAAACTTACACACAGCGACGAAGTAATCCAATGTTATGTTCGCGTGGGAACTATAGCCCAAGTCCTCGCATACTGAGAGGAGGTTTGTGCCCTGCAGTAGGACGTATATAGGCTGATGATGATGAGGTCTGTGGGCTACGTGCTAAGGTTTTTATCTTGTGTTGTATAGGTCTGAGCCAGCCGGCGGGCATCGGGCAGCGGCCCAAGCCGCTCACAGCGGACGC
>BHDV01018955.1:83183-103626 GCA_005406045.1 Adoxophyes honmai
TTTTCGACACCTTCTCGCTGCTCACAAAGGCGCGCAGCGCTCCATTGACCATATTCCCTGCATTCACTCTTCTTTCAATATCAGTGTCACACTTCCCATCTTTCGTAAAAGCCGATCCCAGATAAACAAACTCTTTCACTTGTTCTGCTCTCTCACCCGTAATCATGATCTCACATTCTGTCCCACAATCATCTCTTTCAAACACCATAACTTTTGTTTTGCTCACATTTACTTTCATACCTTTCATTTCCAATGCGCCACATAAAATATTAACCATCCTCTGCAACTCCTCTTCCGACGATGCGACCAACACTTGGTCATAGGAACCATTTGATGGTCAACTCCCTCATTCTAAGTCCACAGTCATTCGGTGTCCATGAATAGGTTGAACAGCCACGGAGACGCGACGCGACACATCCTTGTCTAACACCTCTTTCGATGTTAAACCAGTCAGTATACGCCCCGTTTATCCTCACACAGGCACTAGAATCCTTATAAAGAGATTTTAGTGCTCGTATCAGTCAGTAAAAGTCATACAATTATTATAGGCCTGGATTTGTTTTCCATTGCTTTACGTTGTCTTAATTTATTTTTAACCGACTTCAAAAAAAGGAGGTTCTCAATTCGACCAATTTTTTTTTTTTTTTTTTTTGTGTGTATGTTACTCGATAGCTTGGAGACCCGTGGACCGATTTTCAAAATTTTTTTTTTAATCGAAAGGGTATAACTTGAAATTGGTCCCATTGGCACGACACCAGGATCTGATGATGGAATCTTGGAGAAATCGAGGGAACTCTTCCAATTTTATATGGAGATGTACGGCGTTTTCGGTAATTTGTTGATGAAATCAAAATTTTACATTCAGTAAACAGAATACTTTCAAAATATTGCTAATTTGAAGTCGGTTTTTTTTTTGTTTAAAATTATTTTTTTGTCAGGTACTTCATAGCGCGCGCCGACGCGGCGGCGGAGGCGGCGGGCGGCGCGCCGTTCGCGGCCGCCACGCTCGCCAAGCTGCAGCACGTCAGGCAGGTGGGTCGCGGGCAGGCCTATACGCACTGATACCTACTGATGTGCTAAAGGGAAATTTGAAAGATCTGGTGATTTTCACCTGAGAAAGTTGGGGATATTTTTCAGGATTTTGTATGAGGATCGAAGTTCGAGATCATCGAACTTTCCGTTTCTTTAATGTACAATGAGTTAAAAATATACGAGAAAAGCTGAAAGGGGGTAAATGGCCTATTTTGGAATCAATTTACAATATATGTATAAAAAAAACAGTAATTCCTCTTATTGACTTTGCAAATCTTTTTGAATGAAAAATTGAAAATCCGGCAAAGATTTTTTTACACTTAGTTAAATAATTTAAATTTTTTTATCCGGTTTTTGTAACACGTTGTATATTTCTTACTTCTCATGAAATTTTTGTGATAATGATAATGTATTAAAAAAAATTGTAGTGAATGTTATACTGTGCACCGTTTTTATAGAATTAAATTCTAATTTTCCAACATAATCCGCTCCATAGTAATAAAATATTTGGTCATTGAGGAAAAACTCAAAATCATTAACAAACATCGCTTCGGCATGCGGCCTGTGGGCCATGATTTTCGTCGAGAGTCGAATCCTAACTAAAAAAAAAGTGTGTTTTAACCTTTTGACCGCCAAAGACGCCATATCACGTCATCGCAAGTCAGTGCCCGTGACGCCACGACGTTAAATGGTGCGTCGAAGTTATTGCGAAAGAACTGAAATATAAAACGCTGCAACATTTTTTCTAGGTTTACTTTATTTATAGGTAGTGTAAGTTACATTATACCTAATTTAAATAAAATAATACAGCACCATTCGAAAAAAAACAAGCATTATCTAAGAGCCGACTCACGTCTTTGGCGTTAGGAGCACAGCCTTTCACTTCGCGCCTTGGCGGTCAAAAGGTTAAACATTGCATCGAATCGATTGTCTTTCGCAGGAAGGCCACCGTGTGATAGTGTTCGTGGCTCGCGAGTCCGCTGCGAGATTCGTGGGGTGCGCCGCTCTCGGAGACCAAGGGCTCGACTGGCTCAGCTCGCACCCGCTGCCCTATCACTGCGTCAGGTAACTGACAAGAGACATTCATTTTTTCCAGGTAAAAATCGTGGCAAGTTATATGCTGAATTGTGTATTATGGACGCGTGCGCTCTTTTTTGAAGGCATTTTGACAGGTTGCGGTAAGGGGGTGCACTTGCGCGGGGGAACCGTCGCCATTGGCGGAGGCACGCTGAGGGCTTCCTTGCAGACATGATGTTGGAATTGGACTGTAGCAAAGGCGCCAAAAATTTGTTTTTTTTTTTCAAAAAGGGTGTTTTTATGACGATTCTTTTAAATGATTAGAACGTATAGAACACGTCGTAATAAGCGTTTTTTACCTATTTTTTTTTATTTTATTGAAAATGACCACGATAAACTTCGGATATTTATATTCTAAAATACTATTAAGTAAAGATCTTAGAAACGTCCTCCTTTTAGTACAATATGACCCTTAATAAATGGATATTTTACACTTAAATGTGATGATCTGTGATTGCAAATTTTTCATAAATATCTGTGCGGCAATTAAAGATGGTTTTAGCTAAATAAGTTAGGATCTGTACCTACAGTGGTGGACAGATAATTAGAAACACTCCATACAATCACGTAAACAACCAACATGAACTAGCGGTAGTAGTAAAAGAAACATAAATAAGGCATAATTAATTATGCAGTAATGTAGCCACAACATTAAAATATGTATACAACGAAAAAAAAGACAACAGAATTTTATCATTTTGCTGTAAAGTTAGTTTATACATTGGTAACTTGAATTTCCGTTACTGGCCGTTTGGACACATAATTAGAAACAGGGTAACTAACATACTTTTTTCTTTTGTATAATTAAAAATAACCCTTTTATTACACTTGTGGTGGCAATTACACATCACCTTTAGTTTGGTAAGTAGTAAATTGTGTTCAAAATGGGGAAAAATAAAAGTTATAAGGTGTCAACTCGCTAAGTAAATGTAAGTCCGTGTTTGGACCGAAAGAGGACATAGAAAAGAGTCGTCGACCACTTTGAATGCTATCAGATCCATTGCAAAATACATGGAACTACTGAAAACTAAATTAGAAAGACACACGTAAGGAAAAAATCGCCCAGAGAAGATTCACTTATTTGCTAAACAGGACCCGTTCATAGGCTCCAATGAAATTTGAAAAGAGGTTTTCACGTCATATGACCCCAGAAACGTGAAGTGAAGACTAGTAGCCAGTCGGTTAGTTGAAGTGAAACTATATAGGTGGTTTCCCGAAAGGTACCGGTCTTGCAGAACAGTAAAGAGAGATGAGATAATTATTTGCGAAAAAATACAGCAAGTTGACAGTTCAGGAATAGGCAAAAAGTTTTACTTTCAGATGAAACTAAAATCAAAATGTTTTCACCACCATGCTTAACCATACTTTTGTGTATTTATTATTGAAATCATAGTTTGGTAGACGTTTAATGTAGCGTTTTCAGTCAGAATTCACCATATTATTTTTAGTTTCATCTGAAAATAAAACTTTTTTATATGAGTATTCCAATATTGTCCACTTGCTGTATTTTTTCGCAATTAATTATCTCATCTCTATGTTGTTCTGTAGGTACGGTACCTTTCGGGAAACCCCCTCAAACAGTTTCGCTTCATCTAACTGACTGGGTACTAGTCTACACTTCACGTTTTTGGAGTCATGCTATGTGTAAACCTCATTTATAATTTCATTGGAGCCTATAAACGGGTCTTGTTCAAGAGAAGATTCGCTTACCGTACGATAAGCGAATCTTCTCTGGGCGATGTTTTCTTTGGGCGTGCCTTTCTAATTTGGTTTTCAGTAGTTCCATGCCTTTTGCAATGGTCGATGGTATGAAATACCTTCTTATGGTGCATCCTAAGTGATTGGCGATTCTTTTGGTTGTCCCCTTCGGTCCAAACGCGGATTTACAATTACTTAGCGAGTTGACGCCTCATAACTTTTATTTTATTCCCATTTTGAACATACTTTACTGCTGTTGTAACTGAAGTTGATGTCAATTGCCGCCAAAAGAGTAATAAAAAGGTTTTTTTTAATTATTCAAAAGAAAAAAAGTATGTTTGTGACCCTGTTTCTAATTATGTGTCCAAACAGCCAGTATCGGAAATTCAAGTTATCAATAAATAAACTCATTTTACACTAAAATTATAAAATTCTGATGTATTTTATTTCATTGTACGCATATTTTAATGTTGTGGCTACATCGCTGCATAATTAATTATGAATTATTTGCATTTCTTTTGCTACTACCGCTAGTTCATGTTAATATTTTCGTGATTGTATGGAGTGTTTCTAATTATCTGTCCACCACTGTATATCTATTTCGACCACAAAAATGCCGCACAGATCTCAAGTTGGGGGCCGTCCATTAATCACGTGATGTTTTTTTTGGCATTTTTTGACCTCGCCTCCCCCTTGGTGATATTTGGTGAGGTTTATGACAACCCCCCCCCCTACCCTATATCACGTGTATTTTTTAGTAATTACAAAGAATCTTATTTTTGAAAAATCTATCTAAGTATATAAACGAAAGTCGTGTTAGCCGCTGCAAGGCGTTTTCGAATTCGTGGGCGTTTGACGAAAAATTAAGTACACATAACACCGCTTTTCGGTTCAGTATCGCGAAAAAATCGCCGAACAAATAAATACACGTGATATATTACTAGACCCCCCCTCCCCCCGCGTGATATTTCGTGATTTTTTTACTGACCCCCCCCTCTCCCTTTTGAGCCTCGCGTGATTAATGGACGGCCCCTTGTCGAGAGTAATCTAACATAGTCTCGTCCCCCAGGCACGTGTGCAACTCTCTGGCCGGCAACGCGCGAGTGGCGAGCTGCGCGGACGGCGCCGAGCTCTGCGGGGGGGCCGCGCGCGCGCTCTGGGCCGCCTTGCGGGCGCGCCGGCCCAAGCACCCGCACCCGCATCCGCACCCGCACCCGCATCCACACGTCAAGCCGCATAAGCATAACGGGTAGACTGGTGGCCATGGAACCAAGCCAAAAATCTGCCCGCATCCGCATCTGCACAACGGGTAGATTGGAAACCACGGACCCAACGTCAAAAGCACCCGCTTCCGCATCGCAGTAACCTGCACAACCACCCCAAGCTGTATAAACACAACAGGTAGGCTAGTTACCAAGGATCCAACGTCAGATGCATCCGCATCCGCACCCGTATGGTCATGTCAAGCCGCATAGGCATAATTGATAGGCTGGCCAACCTGAACCCAAGCTGCAAATCATAACGGGTAGACTGGTCACCACGGACCCAACGTCTAAAAATAAAATAAAAATCTCTAAAATAAAAATTAGTACGTCCTCCGATTCATCTAAAAACCGCTGTACCCTGTTCACGGAAATAAGTTAATATGGCGCTCTCTCTGTCAAGTAATGCCATACAGATGACGAAGATAAAAAACCAATTGACAATTTCGAAATGCGTCTTCGCACCTGACTACTATTAATTTAAACTAGCTTTCTTCTCGCGCCTTCATCTTCTTATTTTAAAACAGAAACTATATTACTTACAATATTTTTCTAAGAAACCTTGCAAATGTCACTTTTACCGTGAATTGCTTGAGTATTGGCAATATTTTTGCACGGAAAACTTTAATTTAAAAGTAAAGGTCCCAACTGTGAATTTTTTTACCTATAATTATTGTTGAATGTCGTTTTAATATTTGAAATGTAAGTTGGTTTTTATTATAACTGAAATGTAAAACTATTTTGCTTACTCTGTAATTCAGATAAAATTGCATCTTTGTCATTTTAAGATATTTGTAAATCTACAAAATGTTCACCTTTTACCACGAAAGCATTTGTTTTTTTAATGTACCGAGTTAAGATCGTATTTAAAATCACACGGAATTAATATAAACAAAGTTACGTCATTGTCAATCTGGCATTTAAGGGGATCTTATGCCCCCCATTCACGATAGCTCCGGGACGTGGTCGGATCCTTTAACCTGGTCCAATTTAATCGTCGCTCCAGAGTTCGAACCCACGTCCGCGCACGATATTTTCGGCGCGTCGCGCCAAACTCACCGTGAATGCCGGATCGTGGCTCCAAGCCATCAGTTCGTTCGTCAGCGCTGCCAATTCAGCAAATTACGCTAAATTTGGCATATTTATTTGTTGATTTGCATCTAGCATATTTTTTGGCATATAATCATTAGGTAAATAATGTAAATATTTAACCATGAACTTACTTTAAATTACGTTTATTGCATTTAAATATTTTTTAATTTAATTAGACCAGGTTAAAGGATTCGACCACGTCCCGGAGCTATCGTGAATGGGGGGCATAACGGTGATACCAGTGCAATAAATTAATGTTCCCAAAGAAAACCGTTTTCTCTTCGTTAAAAAGTATTCCGGTATTTTAATATCCTTAAAGTGTTAGTAGTCAACAAATTAAACTATTTAGTCATCATTTAAATATTTAGCAATATTTTAGAATACGGGTTTCTCTTAAATTTCAAAAGTAAAAACATCTCAAATTCTATTAATGTTTTTCGCTGTCGGCCACACCTTTGTTTACCTTAATTCTACGAGATTTTAAATTCTACTATAGTATTGCCTGCACTCACTAAACACTACGTTTGTTCTGACCTTTAGCTGTTTATACAGACTGTTAATGTCTAGTAAATTTTAAGAAGTAATTGATAAAACAGAGTCGAACTTGTACTTAAATGTGTATAAATTTTCTGTACATAAAATGTGAACGTGTGTAGTGTGAGCGAGCCATTTATTGGCATTGGGTTGATAGAAATAGAATGTATACAGATAAAGGCAAAATGTAGATAAATACTGGCAGCGAATAAAAAAAACATATACACTCACAAAACGGAAAATGCATCTTTTTTTTAATTTTTGTTCGATAGTTTACATCACTATTTAACGTTAAAATCGAACAAGGCTCTGAAAACGGTCCAAACGTTAGAATACTACCGCACTCTTGTAGAATTTGAATCTTGTTTCTTAATTTCTTTAAATCAGACGAAATAGAAAATAAGGTATTGAACTATGTTGCAATAGGATGCCTTCGTCACATACTTAAAGTAATTTGAAATTTACGCAATATTTTTTCAGATTTCGAAAATTATTTACATTTATAAAAAGTTGTAACTAAAACTATTGATGGGCGTCGAATCCTAATGTAAAAAAGTGTGTGAAAGAAAAATCGGCCATGTTTAAACTACATGCATATTGTCTATTGTACAGTCAAGGGCAAAAATATGTAAACACCACAAAACCTCAAAAAAGGGTGTCACTTGTATGGACATAAATTAGGGAACATCAAAACGTGCATAAATATGTATACGTTGTTGTCAAAATAAGTATGTAAACAACAAATGCAATAATATGTTCTCATCAATCACCGCATAAATTTAGTGACACCATAAGTCTCATAAATATGTATACTTTCATATTATCGACAGTCAACAAGACGTAAGGTTGCGTTTATAAAAATAAATCGTACCCAAGTGGCCAGCTACGTCAAAGTGAAAAGTCTTCACCTACAGAGGTGCAATTTCACTGTCTTATGATTTCGAGTTAGGGAAATGCATATCGTTTTTTTTTTAATCCTTGTTTTTAAAAGGAACATTGTACTTACCGCATTATTCACCACATTAAACGTGATGATGATGATTGATGATGATTAAACATACATTTGTTGCTTCATTTTTGCTTTACCTTATTGTTGCTTTACCGTGTGGTGTCGGTTAAAGAATAACACCTCTCCATTTCTTATGTGGATGTCGTAAGAGGCGACTAAGGAAATAGGTTAAGGTATATTTTTGGCGATAGGCTAGCAAGCTGTCATGATTATACTTGCCAAATCAAAATAATAAAAAAATGCTAGAAGCCTAGAAGAATACCTACAAAATTTTCTTGCAAAATTATTTGCAATAAAAGCGAAGAACAGAGTGTCAAACTCAAACATAAAACCTATTTTATGCTTTAGCTGTACAATCTACATTTTTTTTGATTTGTTATCCGAGCGTTTCATTTGAATTTTTTCAATAACGACGTGATAGATCAAAACTTGAGACAAACATATACAGTGACAAGTCTGCACTGTTTTCGTGAATTGTCAAAGCGTCCTATTCAAATTTGTTTCGTGTAACTAGATTTTAAGGTCGCTATTCGCAAATTTCAATTTTGCTGTATACTAATTATGTCACTTTGATTGTAAACATATTTTTGAACTTGGTGTATACATATTTTTGAGTTCAATGCTGTATACATATTTTTGACCACTTGGATGAGTATATATCTTTTTAGTTTTACATGGCTACTTATTTTCTTTAACATTACTTGTTAACATATCTTTACCCTTGACTGTACAAACGCCAATATTAAATCGTTCTCCAGTTCCACTTACTAAAAATAGGACCTTACAATGTCCTGTCATTTTCCTATCTTTTAGTAAGCTAAACCTATAAATTGAAAACTGGGAAAGATCGATATTTAGAGGTAAGATTTTGACTTTGACTGTTTATCATCTCTTTCTGTCAACGCCGCATTGTCACTGGCTGTCGGTTGGCACGCCAATAGACCGGCTCAATAAATTGAAATGGTGCCATGTGTGATGAGGCGGCATAGAGTTTGTACGAGTGATGGAAGAAATACGATTATGCAATTTGTATGGGACCCCAATTATTAAAATTAGGCTCTTGTATAATTTTAGACGTTTTGTAGAATAATTGACTACCCTTTGGCAGGTTTGTGACTGGAACCCTGTCACATTTAGCTGGTACGTCCATTTGTATTTCTTAATAAGGACGTCTAAGGCTTCCTGTGACATAGTTCTACTCACAGAATACCGTGTCGAGGTCTAGTTACCTAGTTTCATACTTGATGTAGCAAAATTTATGTTTTCCATCGTGGACTCAATTGTGTGCATTGTTTGAAAAATTTTAGGTTTGATCTGTTTCAGAAATGGAAGTTTTAAGTTTTAACGCAAGGAAAATGAAATTTCGATGTGTATACTCTGTTCAAGTTACTGAAAAGCTTATACAGTCCTCGGCATGTAATTTGGCAAGATTTGAAATATTAGAGTAAAGTCCTTGCCAAGATTGCGGGCTGTAGTCGTTTTTGTGTGATTTTAAAGTTGATTATACTTGATATAGTTTATTGCCAGTGTTGTGTTACTGAAGTAATAAAATACGTTTGGAAGTATGTTGTGGTCATTTATGCGCTTTAAAGGTATACGTTAACACTTTTATAGTTATAAATAGTGTAGAATGTCATCGTACAAAATTTTAATACAGCATAGAAATATGTTTCTATAATCTTACTTTTAATGCTTTAATGAACTTTTAATTTAACTACTGTGGTACTGCTGGTCGTTATCGTCCTTTTGCAGCTGTAGTGCGACAGTTTTTTTTAAATACAGTCAAAATATTTCCAAATTTCCCATAAGACTTCATGCTTGGAAAATGTGGAAGCAGTCGTTTTAAGAAAAAATCTTTTGGCTGCATATTGAAGAATAGCGATTGGTTTAAAGTGGTGAGGTTGTATTATTGTCTGTGATTTAAATATTGGCAAACGTTTGACAGTTACAAATAAACATGTTAAGCGAGTATCTTTAACCCTTTAGCGTCTGGTCTGTACAGCTTTAATTGTTTATAATTGCAGTGGTAATGGTATTTAGCGCTAGGTGGCGCTGTGTTCCTATAGCGGACGGTCGAGGGGTTAAACATACGAGCTTATAATTATCCCTATCAGAACAGCCGATACGGCAATACCTATAGATAGACTACATGTGTCACTGCCAAACAAGAGACTATAGAAAGTGACAAATAAAGCCCGGTAGCGAAGCCCCCAGAAATTCTAGCGTTGATCCGCTGCTATCTATCTCTGTCGCACGCGTGCAGTAATATTGCCCTCACGCTCGCACTTGAGCACGTGCGTGAAGGCAATATTAGAAAGAGATAGATAGCAGCAAGTCAACGCTCGAATTTCGCTGTGCTCCAGATCGGGATTTAGTCGGTAGGGATGCATCGATACGCCTTTTGCCCGATGCGATACCGATACCCATACTCTTAGAAAAATGTTATTTTCTCTTCTCACGTGCGGTGACCGCGTTAGGTGACCGACTCAGTGCAATTCCTGTCGAACTACGCAATTTGTAGCTGTCAAACAAGGCGGTACCAGTTATGGACATGGCTCTTATTTATTACCCACTAAGGGAGTCTTTTATTTTGACTGTCGTTCATAACCTTGTGTTCTTTAAATTAACAATGAGGTGTCTATTACTGGTGCAGCTTAAACTGTCCGTAACTGGGACCGTCACCCTAATGCTCCGTTATGGCTTAGTCACGGTTGCCTTGCCCAAGCGCAGATGACATAGCGTTAAGTATTAACGATACTATTTATTTCACACCCAGTTTTGTAAGAATTGTTTTTATTTAATAAAACACTACTTGATGGCACTTTGTTTTTTTTTTACCTTTTGAAAATACGGTTTAGACAAAAACTGACCTGTTATTTTAAGCAACTATAGAGTCTATAGTCGAGGCATATGGCGTGAGATAAATAAAAAAAAGTATAGAAATAATGAATTTAATATCATTCTTCTCTTACAATGTAATTCCTAATTCTATAACTAAAAACAAACAAAAAATCTTTCTGACTTTGACGTTACGTCTATGCCGTCGGGCATTTTCATAAAAAATCCCTTTCACCTTCTTTTTCCAATTAAATATCTAAATTTAATGTTTTTCTTGTTTCGAATTACGAGCACTAGCGATCTGACTAAAAGATGAGTTTTATTATAACGGACCTATGAACTAAAGTATCACAGCGGACATTTTCATACAAAACACTTTTTAACTATTAAATCGATAGTGCTTGTCACTCTGAACAAGAAAAATACAAAATCTCCACATTAAAAAAGGTACACACGCAGGTTTGTTTTACTAAAGGCTTGCGCCCACTCAGCGTGTTTGTAGCGAACTTATGCGTTGAATCGCCGCTGCGCGGGTGTTCACGAGCCGACGTTCGAAACACGCTAAAAGTAGGCGGGCCCTAAGTCGAGATTTATATTGACATAAGTCTTCATCGGTTGTCACAAGTATATGACAGTCGACTTAGCACAGCATACTGCATATACTTAGACTATACCTGTCACTGTCTAACTAGAGACGTCAGCAAATGACGGGTAGACTATCCCGCGCGCGACGCGACTATATTCCGTTTATTTTAAGATTTGAATCTGAACTTTTAAAACCGCACGCATTTTTAAAATACAAGGCATCGCCGTGAATGCTGACACCGTTTGTTTTTAAATCATTATAATAAATGTTAAGAGGAAATATGCCGGTCGAAGGAATTGAAAAATAGGTATTTGCTAAATCTATTGCTGTCGCGCCGTGACCTGCCCAGACGACGTCGAGTGCGATGAGAACAACTACAGCTCGGACCGAAAATACCTATGAAAATTATTCAAAAACAACGTTTCGTAGTCCCCTGATTTCTTCTCCAAAACTTAACCGATTAAATATGTTTTTTCATGAAATGTTTAAGAAATGTTATAACCGTGTTTCTATGTTCTTATATTTTGATATAATTGTGTTAAAATTGGTTTCTAGAGGTTTGAACACAACGGAAAAAAACTTGCCAATTTTTTATGTTTTTGAAGGTTAATATCTCCTTTAATAATTCAATAAAGAAAAAAAGGAAAACATAGGAACATGCTAATATATCATTAGATTGTTGATGTAAAAAATCATTGTTCTACGGGTAATATCCAACGAGGAATCAGGGGACTACGTTTCCATACAAAATGTGACCGCTCCATTTCCTCTTAAGTATTGCACTAATCATATCTATACACCATTCACGGAAACAAATTAATATAGCGCTCTCTCTCTCACGTAATGCCATACAAATGACAAAGACAAAAAGCTTTTCTCCCGAATGCGTTCGAATATGCCTGTTTAAACTACCTGTCAGAACACAACAAACGACAATGAGTGCATTTGAAAGGCTTCTACCCTGTATGGTCTCTAATGTGTTTTTTTAAATCATTGCTTCGTAATTACATTTATTACATTTGTATGGTTTTTTTCCAGTGTGCATTCTTATATGAACTGTCAAATGACTGCTTGTAGTACTCGAGTAGATGCAACGAGTGCATTTGTAGGGCTTCTGGCCTGTATGGGTTCAAATGTGCATTATTTAACTATTTTGTAGGTACTGGCGAAGCTACAATCACCACGTTTGTATGGCTTTTCTCCTGCGTTCTTATATGAACTGCCAAATGACTTTCCATAGTACTCGAGTACGCAACGGGTCCATTGGTACGGCTTGTCAACTATGTGAATTATCTGGTGACTTATCAAATCGTTTTCACGCGCAAAGGAAGTGCTGCAGTGTTCACTGAAACATTTTTTCGACAGCGATATTTTTTCCATGTGATGTCAAATTACTTGCTGTCGTAGTCCAAGAACTATCTACTTTTAATACTTCTTTTCTTGACTATCTCAACTACTTCTTCCGTCTTATATTGTTTATCTTTTTTCCGTGAATGAGATATAGTTTTATCTTTGGATGCTAGAGAAAAAATTAAAATATTCCGTTGAAATTTCAAATCTTAAAATAATCAGAGTATAGCGTGTTGCCGTGTTAAGCCTACAGGACTTGAGGCCATGGAATATGACCCCAGTGGTCTCAGTTCTTCAGGATGACCTGTCTTTCGATCTTGTCCTGTTGTTCCTGGGACTGCAGCTGCTGCAGCGTGAGGAGCGACACTCCGAGCTGATCTTCACGGGTGAAAGGCTGGGCCATCTGCCGCAGCCAGCGCTTGCAGATCTGGTATAACAGACGCAAAATCGATTATTTTATTAACATTATCTACGTTTTGTATAATAAAGAGTTATACATACATAATATGCAGTCCCCGACACCTAACTTGGCAAAGTGTTAAGTAATGGTGTGGCGGAATAAAATTATCTGACGGACTAAATAGTTTTTTTAGTCGTCTACCCATTAGTCTACATCAGTGACTTTAATAATAGCTAAGTATAGTGGGATGAAAGAAGATTGACTAAACAAATTTATACGGGGAATGTGGATGGGTGCAGTGGGAGGGGAAGACCTAGACCTAGACGGACGTTCCGTGACCAAATCTCGGACGTTTTAGAAACAGGTCAGGTCAAGAGTACCTGAAACCGACGAGCATGTATGAGGAGATTAATGAATGTAGATGAAGGAAAAGAGGTATGTCAGGATCGTAGCGAGTGGAACAAAGTAGTCTCTGCCTACCCCTGTGCCTACTCCCGGACAGCTGTGAAATCAGCTAATCGGTGTAAGATTGTGGGGAAGTGAATGTGTTTGGTGGCCACTGGCCTTATGTGCAGTAGCGTAGCTAGGGGGGGGGCGGCGGGGGCGGTCNCGCCCCGGGTGTCACCCTCCTAGGGGTGACACCCGGCTGTGAACTTTAGTAGTCAATGAAAAATTATAAAAGGTGAAAAAAAATTTATTTTTATTTTCACCGTTTCTATCGATTTCTAGGGGGGGGAGGGGGTGCCTCTTACAATATCCGCCCCGGGTGTCACCCATGCTAGCTACGCCACTGCTTATGTGTGTATGTATGTGGGGAAACGAATGTGTCTGGTGACCACTACTGACCTGCACAGCCTCCTCGGTGCTGAGGTTGCAGAGCGAGTCCTGCAGATGCTGGGAATGGGACGTGGGGAAGTGAATATGTCTGGTAGTCATGGACCTTGTGTGTATTTTCGTGGGAAAGTAAATGTGTCTGGTGGTGTGTATGTATGTGGGGAAATGAAAGTTTCTGGTGATCTGTACTGACCTGGACAGCCTCCTCCGTGCTAAGATTGCACAGCGAGTCCCTGAGATGCTCCTGGATCCAGCGCGGCAGCTTGCTGCGCTTGTCGGCGCGGCTGAACCGCTTGTCCGCGAACACCATGATGCCGTAGTCCGTCTTGCCTCTGTGATATACATACATACACATATAGCAGTCAAATTGTAAAATTCCCCCGTTTACAAACGGCGTCGTCATTTTATAAACGCTCCCGGTTTTTGGAAATTCCGACGGCTAAAATGTATATTGCCTCGTCATTAGGTATGTACATATTATACTAAACCATTTCACTGACAATTCAATCGCTAGTTTGCATAATGACGAGGCGAATTGAAGAATTTAGTTCCATTTCTTGCCACGCGTCGCTGCTGTCGTCAAAAACAACAAACATGGCGTTGAAAATAGGGTGTCCATAAAATCTTTAGGAAAATTTTTACTACTACTTCTAACAATTTTTATTTGGTATAAACACAGATGAAAAACGTAAGCATAATAGTGACAGGTTGCTAGTCTGTCTCCTAAAATATACCTTAACCTATTTCCCTAGTCGCCTCTTACAAAATCCACGGAAGAAATGGAGAGGTTAGTAGGAGAGTAGGTTAATGGAGAGACATTGAAACATTTTTTAAACATACAGTCATTCCGTGGCCACTTTCAGCATAACTTTAGGTCGAATACCAAACCGACATCACACAGAAGAGTATCCATTCCGCATCAATAGCTGTGAGGAGACCCTAAGCTAGTATAATTACCGCAGCGCTCGGCCGACGCACTGGGCGGCGTGCCGCATCGCGTCGAACGTCAAAAAGTCGTTCTCGCGGATCTGCAAACAGAAATATACATACATCACCCCTGTATTCCCAAACGAGGAAGGCAGAGCACACGAAACGTTACGTAGACAAAAGTGACAAAACGGCTCAGGATGACTTCGGCCACAGTTCCATATCGTCACCTTCTTAAGTCGTTCTCATTCGCATATGGTCTACTGTTCCGATTCGCCAGCATTCCTATATCGTCACTTCCCTATCTCGTCCGCTTTCTTACGTGGGCCACTGTACCAATTCGTTTACATTTGTAATAAGACTACAGTGCCAATTCGTCAACATTCCTAATTAGTCTACAGTGTCAACTCGTCAACATTGCTATTTAGACCACAGTGCCAACTCGTCAACAATTACTATTTAGACCACAGTGCCAACTGGTCAACATTCCTATTTAAACCACAGTGCTAACTCGTCAACTTTGCATATATCAAACATATTGAACACCCACACTCGAGTACAAACAATCGTGTTCAATGTGGACGAGTTGGCACTGAGGTCGATATAGGAATGCGGACGAGTTGGCACTGGTGTTGCTGACCAAGTAGCACCGAGGTCGATATCAGTAAGTGGACGAGTTAGCACTTTGGTCGAAATAGGAATGTAGACAAAAATGGATATTGTATTGTCAATATCAGAAAGTGGACGAGTTGGCACTGTGGTCAAAATAGGAATGTAGACAAAATGGGGTATTGACGACATCAGAAAGTGGACGAGTTAGGAAGATGACGATTTAGGAGTTGTAGGCTGACGACATGGCACTGTGGACGACTTAAGAAGGTGACGAAATGGAACTGTGGCCGAAGTCATCCTGAGCCGACAAAACCATGATTATTTCACGCCCAGTGACCACTTCTAACACTTTTTTAAGGTTTTAAGTTGACAGTATAATAATTAGTCACAGTAGGCTTAGCACGACAACACGCTCTAGTCGCGTCGCGCGCGGGATAGACTACGCGTCACTTTCTGACGTCTCTAGTAAGACAGTGACAGGTACAGTCTGTCTCGCTCTCGCGCGTATCTCTACTCGCGCCCTGTCGTGCTAAGGGGACAGGTTGTTAGTTCACCGTCTAAAATATATCTTATCCTATTTTCTTGTTCACTTCTTACGACATCCATGGAAGCTGCGACGCTACGCGGGCGTTCGCGAGACAACGACGCTCGAAAGACGCTAAGTGGGCGCGGCACCGGCCACAACCACCAAACGCCGCCACCGGCTTATTTCCTGCAGTTTTCATGCATTTTATACGGACTCGCTGCGCTCGGTGGATGCTACAAATCGTCGCAGATCGCTTCTTACGCGGCCACTAAACGGCTGTCTGGTGGCTGTTGCGCGTTTCGACTGTGGCGTCCAACGCATAACCTCCCTCGCCGGAGTCGGTCAATTCAGAGGAGAGTACCTACGGAGCGCGGCGCGGGCGCGGTTAAGGATTGCGCAAGCGACGACCGGCCGGCGCTGCGAGGAGGCGCGGGCGGAGTGCTAATACGGAACGCACGGCGAATGCACGCTGCTCTTGCTCCCGCGCTTGTTTACGTTCGCGACTATCGGGAGAGCAATTGGTGTTCGGATGTTCTAAGCTTGCTTGCTATCGAACCTTCTCTCTCGTAAACTGTCCTCTCTGCATTCATTGCTTTTCTCTTGTGTACTAATTTCATGTAAAATAAATAGTGTGTGTGATACGGACTTATTAATTCACCGCCCGGTAGGCACACCTATATCGACTATTTCTGTAGTTGCGTCTAGCTGGTCGTGGCAGCGTTTGTGGCTGTGACCGGTGGCCCGTGTGCGACAACTTAGTGTTACTACGTACCTGGAACTGGTCCCTCAGGTACTCCAGCCGCGCCTTAAGTATGCGGCTCTGCGTGAAGACGTAGGGGATGCCGAACATGAGCACGGCGCGGCCGAGGTGGTGGTCGAAGTCCACGCCCTCCGACACCTTGCCGCGCGCCACGGACAGGAGCACGGCCCCGCGCCCGCTCTCGCAAGCCTGCGCGCATCAGTGTAACGACTATAGGGTTGGATTCACCTAGCGCATTTTATCGAGCTTAACAGTTACTAAATAAAAAATAGTATATTTAAAACGAACGAACATATTTACAACATACATCAAGCCTGTATACCCAAATGGGTAGGACAAAGCACACAAAACGCTACACATACAGAACGATGACTATTTCACGTTTTGTGGCCACGTCTAGCATATTTTTATGGTTTCAAGTTGGCAAGTATAATAGTGACAAGTTGCTAGCCTATCGTTGAAAATTATACACACATACATACAGTCACGCCTCTTTCCCACAGGGGTAGGCAGAGACCACCTTGTTCCACTTGCTACGATCCTGACATACTTCTTATGCTTGATCCACACCACATTCATTAGTCTCTTCATACATGCTCGTCGATTTCAGGTATTCTTAACCTGACTTGTTTCTAAAACGTCGTCGATTTGGTCACGGAACGTCCGTTTAGGTCGTCCCCTCCCATAGAGGATAGAACCTATAGAGAAACAATGTTCGCAACCCCGGTCCGCAAATGTTTGTTTATTTCAATATACTAACATGTAGTGTCACTGTCACAGAAACTGTATGGAGCCAACAACAGATCTGCGTGCAACTCCTCATATTTCTAAATGTAAATTAATATACTTGCGTAATGACGTACTGTTCCATTCGTTGGTGTGGTAAAAACGGCAAAAATTCAAATTTGAAAACAGACGGTGTTACATTTAACCGGTAATTAACAGTAAACATGCATTTTTCAATTTATATTCATTTTAGTGCAGCTCAAGTTAACTGGTCATTCAAAATGACACATAATTATGCATCTCACTTTCACCTAGGTGTCATCCCATTACTTCATCTCATTCTGTCAATACACAGTGTAACTAGAGTTGCGCTGTTAATAATCAAATGATGTATCGATATTTATAAGTATTTCGTATTTTACGGTGCCGAATTAAATAAATGTTAACATAACATAAAATCACGCCTTTGTTCCCAAATGGGGTAGGCAAAACACACGAAACGTGAAATAGACATATCCATGATTATGACTATTTCATGCTTCGCAGCCACTTTTAGCATCATTTTGGGCCAATCAATCAATCAAATCAATTTTCGAGGTTCGTGTTGAGGGGCCGAAGTCTTCCACTGCTAACAATTACAGTCCAGTGTCCCCGCGGGTTTTATTTAGAAAAAAACTGCTTTTTTGTATTTTTCAATAACAATCATTTTTGTAAAGTTTTGATTGTATTCACTTAAATTAAATTAGCTGTAATCCGCTGTGATTGAAAGTAGGTTTATTTTAGATTTATTTAACGAAACAGTTCACTGTTTACAGTAGGTAACCTTGATAAAAAATTTCGTATTTTTTAATTTTTTGACAGTTTTATTTTATTATCTCGGTCCAGATTAGCATTTTTTTTCAATAAACCAAAAGATGACTGCATTGGTAAGGAATTAAATTTGTTGGTGAATTTTATAATCTTTTATTTTAAAAGTGGTTTACATTTCATTTATAATTGTACAAGAGCGATATTAATATTGAACGATGAGTGCGAAGACAGAGAGGTGAGCTTGTTTTAAAAATTGCGTTCCAGGACAATTAGTAAAAAGTTACTATTATCGATATCGATATTATCGATACATTTGTAAACTTGCCCAACTCTAGTGTGGCGCGCGATCTTGGGCCGACCAATAAGAGCACAGCGAGGTCTTCAATTGTTTTGCGGAATAATTTCCGAACAACCAAGATGACATTAGTACTCTATAGGTTATATCCTCAATGTCCCCTCCCAACACACCCATTCACACTTCCCATATAAATATGTTTAGTAGATCTTCTTTCATCCTTAAAATTATACCTTAACCAATTTCGTTAGTCGCCTCTTACGACATCCACAGAAGAAATGGAGACGTTTTTTCAAAATTTGACACCACACAGTTTACGAGTAAATGTACCTTTATGTAATTGATGAGTGCGAAACTCGTTTCCGCAGAATCTTGCGTTTCTATGAATAGAAGTTTGTGCCTCTGCAGATTAGCCACCACTCCTGTGCAGAAAAGTAACAATATAGGTATAAGGTTGGGTTTGCTTATTTAAAACTAGCTTTCCGCCCGCGGCTTCACCCGCGAGGAATTCGGTTATATTGCGGTATAAAGCGAACATTCCCACGGGAACATCAATTTTTCCGGGATAAAAAGTACCCTATTATTTAATCCGGACTTCTAATTTTACGTCTGCAAATTTTCAAAGCAATCGGTTCAGTAGTTACGGCGTGAAAGCGGAACAAACAAACAAACTCACTTTCCGATTTATAATATTAGTAAGGATTAAAAGTATAATAAATTCAGTAGAAATTAGAGCGTTAAGAAATATGGAAGGTGTATCACTGAAAGCATAGAGGGTAGAACCTATAGAGAAACAATGTTCGCAACCCCGGTCCGCAAATAGTTTGTTGATTTCAACATACTAAACGTCACCGTCACTGTCACAGAAACTGTACAGAGCCAATAACCGAAGAGAAAAAGGCACTAGCGTTACGCGCGATCTTGGACCGGCCAATAAGAGCACAGCGATCACTTCAATTGTTTTGCGGAATAATTTCCGAAGAACCAAGATGACATTAGTATTCTATAGGTTCTATCCTCAATGACTGAAAGACAGATAAGAAATAAGGTGACAAGGGAACGAGCTGGTGGGAAAGTAGATATAGTAATTTTATACAGAGTGGAAAGAAGTTATGGGCCCTAGAGGGGAACTACTTTAAATCCTTTAGTTAGCTCATTTTACTGAAAGGAAACATGCTTTTATTTTTAAAAAGGAACACAACTGCATTAAAAGATTTTAGAAATGTATAGTGAGTATATTCAAATGCCATCTCCTAATTTCATTTCTTCCCGGCTGACGATGGCAATGATGATGGCAATATTGCCAAATTAGAAGCAACGTTCACCTTGGTCGTACCAGGCGCCGACGACGCTCTCCAGGTACAAGTAGGACGTGAAGAAACACACCACGCCGTCCGGCACGCACGCCGCGATCTAACGAGGTGATTACACTATTCATAACGATACACGACTCCATTAAGAGGATAGGAGTCGCACCACTTCTCCATACAAACGTAGTCCCCTGTTTTCTCCCTGAATAATGACAAAGAAATATTCTAAATAAAGAAATAAAAAAATAAAAAATTTATAATACCGATAAAAGCAAATCATAGCCACAACTGATACAAATTTAATGAAAAAAAAAAAAAATTTTGCTCTAATGTTATTATTCAGGGAGAAAACAGGGGACTACGTTTGTACGGAGAAGTGGCGCGTCTCCTATCCTCTTAAAGGCCAGCTTTACACCTATAAGTTTTACTTACGTAAGTAGGGACGCAACTATCTGCTAAAAAGAGAAATGAGCATTGCTGTCCCATTCTAACTTATAGCTGTGTCCTTACTTACGTAAGTAAAAACAGGTGTAATGCTGGCCAAAGATATAACTTTCTATTTAGTCGGTCATTTAGATTTGGAAGAACATGGGAAACTGGGCTTTATTTATATTTTACTAGCTGACCCGGCGAACTTTGTTCCGCCTGAGACAATGAATGAGCAGAATTTTGATTTAAATGTACTGGGATAGCATGAGTTATATACGGTCGCACAAACACGACTTTCTTTTATGTATTAGAATCTTATGTCTTTTCCCTGGAGGT
>BHDV01018955.1:105285-121562 GCA_005406045.1 Adoxophyes honmai
ATTGTGGACGTGCAATTAGAAGAAAGAGTGCTTGATTACTTCAGTAGCTACCCTACGTCTAGTACTCGTGTTGCCGGTCGAGTATTTCGCAAGAGCAACAAAACTGTGCATAAAATATTGAAAAGAAACAGAAAACACCCTTTTAAATTTCTGAAAGTGCAAAAGTTGTTGCCCAGAGATTTGCCAATACGATTATCTTATTGTGACTGGTTTTTACGTGAATGCCAAGAAGATAATGACTTTACAAGAAAAGTAATTTGGACCGATGAAAGCACATTTTGTCGCAATGGAATGTGGAACCGAAGGAACACACACTATTGGGAAGAAAAAGGGAATAATCCCCATGTATTTCGGGAGACTGCCCATCAATATCGTTGGACCATAAACGTGTGGGCAGGAATCCACAACAACACCATCATAGGACCTATTTTCGTCGATGGTACTTTAAACACACAGAGGTTTTTAGAAATCATAAATGGGCCCTTGACTGATTATTTAAATAACCTTCCAGAAGAAGAACGCCGTGAGACATGGTACCAGCTAGACGGGGCTCCTGCCCATTCAGCCATAGTTGTGCGAGAAAGGTTAAATGAAATTTTCAATCAACGTTGGATTGGACGTTTTGGACACAAGCACTGGCCGCCTAGAAGCCCAGATTTAACGCCCTTGGATTTCTTTTTGTGGGGTACTGTAAAAAACGAGGTTTATGCCACGGATAGCGAATCAGCAGACATCATGAAGAATAAGATTGTAGAAGCTTTCCGTAAACTTGAAACTACAAATCTTCAATTGGTTCATGATTCAATTCTACGACGTTATCAAATGTGCGTCAATATGGGCGGTAGTCATATCGAACATAAAATGTAACTTTTTAAGAATATTTTTTTTGTAAAGCGAGTGCATTTTCCTTTCAAAGGAATAAAATTTTCGTTTACCAATGTAAAGTGTCATTTATTTATTTAATACGATAGAATTCGTAATTGCCTTTAACTCTACCTCAACCTGTTACTACAATATCACGTTTTATTATCAGATTACCCTGAAATTGCTAAACGTGGTACTGGATTTTCGAATTCATGTGCTCTGCCTACCCCGCTTGGGAATACGGGCGTCAGGATGTGTGTGTGAGTGTGTCTACCGCAGACTCTTGAAATTTGTACAGCTATCTTGCAGCTCTCCAGATATTACTAAGATGACATTAGATTGGCAAACTTCACGGTGAGTAGTCATTAGTCATTTTGTGACAGAAACTTTGCTGTACATTGCTTGCAATTAAACTTTTCTTAGAAAAGTAACGCAATGTGAAATTTTGTTTTTTAACGCAATTAAGTTAATGGTTAGATTAACAAACCGCATCTCTTAACTCTGGTTAAAGAAATGCCCGCACGCCGGTAACACACTGTAGATGAATAATTAAATTTCCATTTGTTGATCCCTAAATTGCAGCTCCTCTCTACTACTGAAAGGTCAGATAGCAGAGATCCGTTATAAGTCTGCCTTTGTACTTTATACTTTTTATTTGCGATTTATATGTACCCTCTTTTGTACAATATAGTTTTTTTTATATTTATTTACCTATGTATTTATGATTTTACTTATCGGTCTGTATTCTGTAGGCATTACGTTAAAAAGAAAAACGCGCATTTAAATTTCATTTTTGTTTTGTTTGTTAGGAATTGCTCTCAAAGAGGTTAAAGCTAGGTTAAAGAGCATTAGCCGACTTACTTCGATGAGCAGCTGCCCGTAGTTGCGTATGACGGCGACGTCCTCTCGCGTCTCGTACTTGGACGATATCGTCACCTGGTCGCTGCCTTTGGACACTATCTGGAATACCACATGATAGGCCAACTTTTACAAGAGACCCAAGAGACAAGACGAGAGAGAGAGAGAGAGGGTTAACATAGTGAAAATGCTTTAAATGTTTAAATGTAATCATACCATTTCAATCCATTAAAAGCTAGAACTACTGCTCAATGTCTACAGCGACAGATTGCAGTAACAAAGGTTTAAATAAAAGTATATTACTGCAGAGGGGGTGAACGAAGGCAACCGCCGCATAACTACACATCTTCGTAAAAATCGATCCAACCCCTTGTACTATTGCTCATAATATATTATGACACAACTTTTTACTTATTCATTTATTTTTTCACACTTTGTGATCTGATTTTATTTTGTCATTTGCTGGCTGGGCCGATTTACCTGTTTTTGGTTTTGAAACGCCATAGTCCAGGGAAGGTTTAAATCTTGAAAAAAGATCTTGCTAAGGCCGAACGAAGTTCACCGGGCCAGAAAGTTTAAAATAAACAATTCTACAAATATAGGACTCGAAGGTACAGTCACCAGCATTAACATCTACCACGGCGAAGAACGCAAAAATATCTGACACTTCCTTATATCCCTAGTAATGGAGTCTTGTCAGACATTTTTGCAGCCGTATTGTGTCAGATATTGGTGCTGCGACGGTTTATGTAGACGACCTAATAGTCAGGACGGAGTCAGCTTACCATGGGCAGGATACAGGGTCTGGCCAGGGTCATGGTGAAAGAGCTCATGATGACCGGGTTGAAGTCCAGGATCTTTGGATACATGTCCAGGGGAGACAGCGTGCCTGTAGAAGAGGAGTTGGTAAATAAGGTAGTTACAAAAAGAAATAAAACATCACATACATACATATACTCACGCCTTTATTCCCAAGAGGGGTAGGCAGAGCACGTGAATTCGAAAATCCAGTGCCACGTTTAGCAATTTCAGGGTAACCAGATGGTCAAACGTGATATTGCAGTGACAGGTTGCTAGCCCATCGCCCACAATACACTAACCCTTTCCCAGAATCGACTCTTACGACACCCACGGGAAGAAAGGGGGAGGTGCTATTCTAACCCGGCACCACACGGGTAATAAAACATCACGACTAGAGATAATAGGTTTTTTTTTTAGCAACCTGCCACTATTATACGTCTTTCATCTTGTTATACATACATCACGCCTGTATCCCCAAACGGGGTAGGCAGAGAGACGAAATGCTACATAGACAAAACCATAACTATTTCACGTTTCGTGGCGAGTTCTGGCAAATTATATAGGTTTTGAGTTGGCAGGCATAATAGTGACAGATTGCTAACATGTAGCCTAAAATATACCTTAACATATTACCTTAGTCACCTCTTACGACATCCACGGAAGCAATGGAGGCACCACACGTAAATCTGTTATTAAATCTAAAATTATGCTAGAAGTGACTATGTAGGTTCTCTATTGGAAGGCATAAAGTTTTTTAGACTAATATTGTTTCGCATAACACTTTTCGCCGAAATTGTTTTTTTCATAATCATCATTAGGTACGCATATTTTTTTACACATAACATTAAAAAGCATAAATACAGGAAGCGTAATCGTCATCAAGACTAATGTCTAAAAGCATAAGCGCAAATAGGCATAATAATTTAATAATCATTTGGCATCATATTCAAATGCATAACATTATTATGCCAAAAAATAGTAAAGTAATGTACCAATGGCTTGTAGTTATTAATATTCATACCAATGCCACGCATACTTATCTATAATTACAAGTAGAAACTAAACCGACGTCGATGGAGATCCGCTTCGCGGACCACCTATTCCGCGATACTTAGGCTCTTTGTGCCTGGATTTCAAACTAACCTAACCTAACTATAATAAATGCATGGCAACAACGAAACTGAGTTTTGAAATTATGTCCAAATTTAATAATGCTATTTGCCTAAAAAGTATTAAGCCAAAGTATTATTATGCGAAAGTAATGTTATGCCAAAACAAATTATGCGAAACAAAAATAGTCTAAATAACATTATGCATTCCAAGGGGATCCCGACTATGTAGCATGAAATAGCCATGGTGTGCTCTTCCTACCCTATTTGGCAACACATGATTGTATGTCGTAAACAAACAAATTCCTAGTTAGGGAGCTTACATAAAGAAACAGGTTTCCAGTACTGGCAAAACAGTTTTCAACTTACCTCTTTCTCAATGCAAGTTGGCCCTGCACCGGTCGGTACCGACTCGCACAAATTTTGTCTGTGCCGGAAATCTGTTTCTTTATGTAACACCCTTAAGGAGATTTCAAGTTTAAAGTACCTGATGTGATGATGACAGACTGGAAGCGCGAGAACACGGGCCGCATGCCGATCGACGAGTCCATGCATCTGCAGACAAAATATGGTTAAACGTGTTATTGCAGTGATCGGTTGCTAGCCCATCACCCACTGACCCTTTCCCAGAGTCGACTCTTACGACACCCACGGGAAGAAAGGGGGAGGTGCCACTCTAACCCGGCACCACACGGGTAACAGTTTAACATTGTCACATAAAGAAGATGGGTGTCATTTTCGACTAATTCAGCCCTTGCACTTGGTAACATCAAAATTCGAATTGCCAACTTACGAAAAATGGAGTACCGGGTTAGAGACCGTCGGCGTCTTGTCATCAAACGGCTCTATGATGAAGATGAAGCCCTTGGTGTAGGTGGAGACCAGCGTGGCCAGGTTAGCTACGAGGGTCAGGGCTCCCAGCTGCCCAGGGTCCGGGATCTCCAGGGTCATTTTGATTTGTGATTTTGATTTTTAAAAAACATGTTACCAAGTATCTTGCGGCGCATTCTTCTTGGAAATTATGGTCTTTTCGAAGCGCTAATAGACTCGAAAAAACGCATTGTTTTTTTGTTGGTAACTTACGAAAAATATGGTATAGGGTTGGATTGGAAACCGTCCTCTTGTCATCGAAGGGCTAAAAAACTTGTAGAAAAAAAAATCAAGTTTTTTTGCGGCGCATTCTTCTTGGGAATGATGGTCTTTCCGAAGCGCTGGTAGACTCAAAAAAGATTTTTGAGATTGGTAACTTACGAAAAATGCAGTATCGGGTTGGAAACCGTGGGCGTCTTGTCATCAAACGGCTCTATGATGACTATGAAGCCCTTGGTGTAGGTGGAGACCAGCGTGGCCAGGTTAGCCACCAGCGTCAGGGCGCCCAGCTGGCCAGGGTCTAGGATCTCTAGTGTCATTTTGATTGGTGATTTTATAAAAATACGTACATACATACCGACACGCCTCTCTTCCACAGGGCTAGGCAGAGACACCTGTGTTCCACTTGCTATGATCCAGACATACCTCTTTTGCTCTATTAACATTCATTTCAGGTACTCTTGATCTGACCTGTTTCTAAAAATGTCCGCGATTTGGTTACGGAACGTCCGGTCTAGGTCGTTTTCTCCCAAGAGATCTATTTACACTTCTCATTTCCACATTTTATAAAAAACTTGTATAAAAAATTGCCGAGTTTCTTGCGGCGCGTTCTTCTTGGGAATGATGGTCTTTCCGCAGCGCTCGTAGACTCAAAAAAGACGGTTTAACATTTTTGTCCCATAAAAGGTGATGGATGTCATTTTCGACTAATTCAGCCCTTGCACTTGGTAACAACAAAATTCGAATTGCCAACTTACGAAAAATGCAGTATAGGGTTGGAAACCGTGGGCGTCTTGTCATCAAACGGCTCTATGATGACGATGAACCCCTTGGTGTAAGTGGAGACCAGCGTGGCCAGGTTGGCCACCAGCGTCAGGGCGCCCAGCTGGCCAGGGTCGGGGATCTCCAGGGTCCTCATGAGGGAGGACAGCCGGGAGGCGCAGAAGCGGAGCGGTTTGCGCTCTATGCAGACGCGGGCGGCTACGTCTTTGAGGAAACCTGGTGGCAAAAGGTTTCTGCTGACTTTGCTTGGCTTTAAAATACTTAAGTCACTTTTTCCTGTGAAATCTAAAGGATAAGAACCGGCCATGTGCGAGACGAACTCGCGCACGAAAGATTCCGTACCAAAAACATAAAAAAAATACGTTTTTTCTATTAATTTTTTGTATTTGTTGTAGTGATCATGATAGCAAACTCATAATTTGTGAAAATTTTAACTGCGTAGCTATCACGATTCTTGAGATACAGCTCGCAGAATGGTGACTAAAATATCACGCTTTAACAAACATGCTAATCTCAGGAACTATTGGTTCAAATTGAAAAACTCTTTCTATTTTGTATAGACCATTTATCGAGGAAGGCTTTAGGCTACATAACATCACGCTGCGACCAATAAGAGCGAAGAAAAAATAGAAAATTGGAATCTTTAT
Source organism: Adoxophyes honmai (assembly GCA_005406045.1). Lineage (NCBI taxonomy): Eukaryota > Metazoa > Arthropoda > Insecta > Lepidoptera > Tortricidae > Adoxophyes > Adoxophyes honmai. The sequence continues at coordinate 111,437 of BHDV01018955.1, forward strand.
GAGCTTTCGTTGCGTGCGTTGCGAAAACGGTACAAGGTATTCACAAATTATGTATGAACTCTCCGTGTCTGTCACACTTTTACGAGAAAACTAATGAACCGATTTAAATGAAATCCGGTGCACAGATAGAGCTTAAAAAAGGATATAACAAACCTTTTAATGCGGAAGTAGGGGACAAAATGCTGCCTAAACTCCTCACTATTCCACGCGGACGTAGTCGTGGGCACAGCTTGTAAATAATAAAGGTGTGAGCTCACCGGCCGGGGACTCTTGTACGACGTGCTGGACCCGCAGCCGTGTCTTGAGGTACTCGATGAAGCGCCGCAGGAAGCCCAGGAAGTGCTCCGCGTTGCGGATGTTGCCCGGGACCACCTCTGACGGACAAAGGTTAAGATATAATAGACCAACTTATAGATTAGATTACATTCGATTTATTAATTTAAATTGGGAAATCGCATTAACTGCACCTAATTTACACGTCAGATAGAAGTAATCCACAAAAAGAACGTCGAATTGAAAACAATTGTTAATAAATGAATAGTAATAGATGCATCACGCCTGTATTCCCTAACGGAGTAGGCAGAGCGCACAAAACGCTACATAGACAAAACGATGACTATTTCACGTTTCGTGGCCACTTTTAGTATCTATTTTTATTTTATTTTAAGGTGGCAGGTACAAGTTTGCTAGCCTGTCACCTAAAATATACAAGCTAGAATGTGAACATTGAACTACTTACCGTGAGACTCACTCTTTATGCCCTTATGTGTCAAAGGCTACGAATTAGCCCGAAACATGTCGAGCTAAACTCGATTTAATAAACGTGAGTTATCCGTAAAATTTTCAACATAAGCTACAATGTGTTTTCGAAATGAAATAAATGAATCTAGCTATCTATTTCTGTTTGTTTTTCAATAAATAAAAAACCTACCGTTGAGCACCTCGTCGGGCAGTATGGGGTTCCCGAGTATCATGTCTGTCTCGCGCGCGACTTGCGCCTCGCGCAGTCCTTCTACCATCTGCTCGTACTCCGCTGTTAACCGCGCCGCGTCGTCCTCGCGTATCCTTGGGACAAATACATACATACATATTATCACGCCTTCATTCCCAAGAGGGGTAGGCAGAGCACATGAATTAAAAAATTCAGTGCCACGCTTAGCAATTTCAGGGTAACCAGAAGGTTATACGTGACATTGCAGTGACAGGTTGCTAGCCCATCGCTCACAATACACTAACCCTTTCCCAGAGTCGACTCCTACGACACCCACGGGAAGAAAGGGGGAGGAGCTATTCTAACCCGGCACCACACGGGAAACAAACAGACATTAGGAATAATACGTAAAGCGTGTCACACACTAAGCAGATACGGTAAGATATCTGGATCTGAACGGATATCTGTCAATATCGCTCCCTATACAATTCAATGAGCTAACATACACATATCTGTTGGCGTCGACATATGGAAAGATGGCATTTATACGCAGATAAAACATTATCGTATCTGCTTAATCTGTGACACGCTTTAGACGATCATGATACGAACAACTCGCGTCTTATATCTAGTTTACCTCGACGTTTATATAGATGGCATCTAATTGATCGTAAATTTATCTAGTCGTCCGGTATAAGCTTCTGAAAACCCCTGAAAAATACCTATTTCCCGCTAATTTTCACTATTGACCTCGTGGGTGACCAATGTATCATCGCTTTTCAAGTCAATGCGCCCTGTGTTACCTATTTTACGTCCTGAACATAAGTCCCGTTAGCCGGCGAATACGGACCTGCAATCATTCGACATTGCGATGCTACGCGGTTGACTAACAGCTGACAAAAGACTGGGCAATATTTTCAAATATTCGTACATTTTTTATACATGAAAATTCCGGGCAAAAAAATTAACAGGGGTTTTCCCGCGTATACCCGACCACTGGTTAAAATATTTACGGTAATATTATAAATGTGAAAGTGTGTGAGTATGCATGTTTGGATGTTTGTTACTCTTTCACGCAAAAACTACTGAATGGATTTTAATGATGTAGCTTATATATCGGAATAACACATAGGCTACAATTTATAAAGATAGTGTTTGCATTGTCCAAAATATGACGATAAGTGTCAAGTAAGTAACCGAAATCTAAATTGTCATTCTACTATCAGTTCGGAGAAAGTCGATTTAGGTTCAAATCTTCTACTACCTAGTGTATACTTACTGCGCGACAGCCTTCTCCAAATTCGATAGTGCGTTCACACTCTTATCGATAGTCCGCCTCGTGATCTTCACACTGAGCGAGTCGATGCACACGTTATCGATATTGTGCGCCTCGTCGAACACGACGACCGCCTCCTTGTTGAGCTCCTTCGACACCACTTCGGCTATCTTCGGGTCGAGGAGATAGTGGTACGAGTACACTACTATGTCCGCGTGGATTATCTGTAGGATTGGAGTAAGTTAGCACAATACATAGACAAAATTGTCACGTTTTGTCTCTATCTCAGCATAAACCAGAAAGAGGGATAAACGGCCCATTATAACGAGTCAATCAAATCGAAATTTAAAATCCGTCAAAGTCAAAGTAAAATAATCTATGATAACATTAAACTACCGTGAGACTCACTCATCTTATACAGTACGGATAACTCACGTTTTAAATCGAGCTTAGCTCTACATGTTCCAGACTAATTCGTAGCCCTTCATCTGGGAGCCGCGTCGGCTGCTACTGCCAAACGCGCACTGCGCGCCACCGCTCTTTTCGCGCGACTGACACGTCGAGCTAAACTCGATTTAAAAAGTGAGTTATCCGTACTTTTTAAGAATCTATGATAACTTCAGTTCTTAACCCATTCAGTGCTACGCACGACACTCTGTCGTTATTTCGCAACGCGCTCTGCAGGCCGACGACGACAATATGTCGTACCACTTCTCCATACAAACGTAGTCCCCTGTTTTCTCCGTGAATAATGACATTAGAGCAAACATTTTTTTTACATTACATTTGTATCTGGTGGCTATGCCCCTACGATTTGCTTTTATCGATAAGTGGTGCGACTCCTATCCTCTTAAAATGTAGAGCAAACTGCGAAATGCGAATGTATGGTGGCGCGGCGGGTATGGCTCGGCAGTAAGCGCGTGGCGCTGAATAGGTTAAGTAACAGCTTAAAAGCATTACAAAGAATTACATACATACATATTAAAGAGTTACATACATACATACAAAGCAAGCAAGCAAGGATTTACAATGTTTTTCGCTTTAATAATTTACATTTTCTACCCGTTTTTTTGTAACACGTTGTATGTATGTAAACGCGTTTCTTTCTTTCTTTATGACTGTTTATTGTGTCAAAAGTAACTGGGAAAGGGGCGCGACTGTATGTATGTAACTGAGAAGTGACTGACCGCAAACCGAGACAGGAAGTAGGGGCACCAGTTCCGGTCGGCGCCGTACTGCTTGAGGTCGTCCATGGTGTAGACGCCGTATGGCAGCATCGACTCCTTGCCCTCGCGGCTGAAGCCCTCGTAGAACTGGCCTGGGAAACATTTGAGTAAGGGACCATCCATAAATTATGTTACGGTAAAATTCACAACTCCCCCAACTCACACATTTAACTCTAAAAATTTCAATAATTAGTTCAAGTGTCACACACAAATCACTGACCCCCACCCCTTTAACACATTCACGACCAAGCCTAAAATCAAAACATCTGCGCGGAACCGAGTTGTCTATAGCTAATACAAAATGAACCCGGCTACCGGGTTCTCAGTATCTCGCGAACATTATGAAGAACCCGGGAGCCGGGTCCTTGGTTCTGAATGTGTTAAGTGTGACATACTTTATAGATGTAGTTTAGCCTATTTCAATCATCTCGTCTTGCAGGATCCATGCAAAAAATGGAGAGGTGATATTCTAAATCCGACACCATACGGCCTCTAGCAATGTCAATGAAAATTGCTATTCAGTGGAATTTGAGGATGAAAATTGACTTATTTCTAATATTATAGAACCTTACATATAGGGACCTCCGGGTCCCTTTCGTGCCGGTCTCGTATGTAGCTAGCTGTGAGAGAGTGACAACGGCCATCCACCAGTTTCCCTTCTCTTTCCCTTGACACCTAAATAACAGGAATAAATTAGCTATTACTGAAATAATTAATTAAAATTGGCTTGGGAAATGGTATTACATAAAATATTGTATTGTACCTATAATGACATGTTTGACTAAATAAGTTGGCATGCAAATGTGTCTTTGTTAATTTTGTATACTATTTTTACCTACTTTAGACATTATTTTTAAAGTATGATTGGAAGGTTTTTTTTTGTATAAGCTGTTGAAATAGGTTAGCTTTAATTTTATTTTAGGGCAGCTCTACTATATTTCTTGGCAATCTGTTAAATAAACTTATGCCCATTGGAAAGCAATTTCTATATTAATTTCATCTAGTTTTTTAATATGTCCAAAATTTTAGAAATAATTTTCTAAACTAAATAAATAAAATAAATAACTAACTACATTATTGCTCCTTAAACATATTGCATTATATTTTTTATTTTCCACACACAAAGGGTTATTTATATCTATAGTCAAAGAGCAGAGTCCATTCAAAGATCTCAAAATATTTAGTAAAAATATCATTAAATACTAAGAAGTTGTATGTTCACTGAACAACCCTTTCAGTGAGGGTTTCCTATCCCAATGACAATCACCTCGGGATGTATGCACAGGTTCTTCCGTGAGCTCAGCACAAGACCCACGAGGTTTGGCTTCTCGCCCTGCTGCTGCTCATAGTAGTTTATAAGGTTCTTGAGTTCTTCTAGAACTTTCTCTATCTCTGGCACTGTGCGTGAGCAGTATATCAATTTTCTGTGAAAAAAGGAAAACATTATGTTCTACAAATTTAATTTACAGTATGTAAATGATAATCACTGGTTTCATAGGTTTCATGGGTTTCAATTAAACCAATATTTCGTAAATTACACTTTTTCTCAAATTTCAAGGGATGTTTCCAAAGGTGTAGCTTAACAACAAAGCAAAGAGCCCCTCTTCAGCTTGTACTAGGTAGCTATAGTTGTTGTGATGCTTATTTTGCTGCAGAAACTTACCTTACATGGTGTGGATTTTGTATCATATACGCTACGATTAAAGACAGCAGAGAGATAGTTTTTCCAGTACCAGACGGCATTTCAAGTAGTCCATGGCCCTAAAGAGATATTTTTTTAAATTACACATAACCTCAAAATGCTTGACTGAAATTTAATTTATTTTTAGTTAAGAACCGAAGTTAAGGGCATGATCGTACCTTAGCGTCTAATGCACGTTTTAACTCCAACATATAAGCATATTGCTCTGGATAAATGTAATCATAAGGGAAATACACCAATAAACCGTCTACGGTCAACCTGTAAAAAATAAACTTGTATAAAAACCTCCGTCAAAGATAATAAAAATTGAGCCGGAAAAGGCAGGTACGCTTACTTCATCGTTTACTGTCTTAATTCAAATATTAATAAGCATATGTCTATGTTTATAAATTAAATAGCAATTCAATCAAAACAAACAATTCAGCAAGACGCTGATTCCCGTAAGATTGCAAGATTTGCAAGTCGGGACTTGTCAGCTGTCAGTGTGACAGTGTCGCCCGCCCATGCAAATTGTCGCTGTGTAAGTTATTCAAGACACTGTTTATAAAGTGGGTTTATTTATGTTTTACATACTTACATACCGGTCACGCCTCTTCCCCACAGGGGTAGGCAAGGCAGAGTCTACTTTGTTCCACTTGCTACGATCCTGACCAGTGTCGTAATTAGCTTTTTATGCGCCCTGTGCGAGCTTTCAAAACTGCGGCCTTGAAGATACTGGTCTGGTCATTTCTACGCCCTGTCAGGGTCTGTGCCCTGTGCCTGGGCACCGCTGGCACCACCCTAGTTACAGTACAGCACTGATCCTGACGTACCTCTACTTCATCCTGATTTATTAATCCCATCATTTTAAAAGTTCTCTAATTAAAAAAAGTCATTCATACAATTTCATCGGTTGTTAAAAGCCACGTCTGATGTTTTTTGTAACATAGAAATACTGATATGGTGCGTTTCGACGTAACTGTATTAGGAAACTAAGTTAATATATCTACTTTTCAGCTACTATAACTACTTATAGATGCAGTCCAGGGTACACAACACACTAAGACACAGTTATCATAATCGATGATTAAGACCATAATTATTAAGACCAACAGCCTTGGTTTTATGGCAGCACGCAAATACTTTCATACATTCTGCTCGAGAAAGTTCTTTGACTTCAGCAGCAGGTGCCGAATCTTTGCTTAGATTCATCTCAGAAAATGGTGAACCAGAAACGTCAGCCATAAGGAAATTTGACACTAGAGAAATTAACTTGAAAAAAAAACAGAACCAGATATAAACTTTAGGCTTACCTAAACAATCAGTTAACAATGTTTTTATTCAAAACTTTTTTATCCTGTTCGATCCTCGTGTCATGCTACTACAGCACAAAATTAGCTCCATGCCTAGACTTGATATGGCGTGATGTAGATAAAATTGTGAATTAATTTGACCTGCTACATGGACGGATATTGACAATAACATCACGCCTGTATTCCCGAATAGGGTAGGCAAAGCATACGAAGAGTTACATAGTCAAAACCATATATGTAGTATATTTTTAGCTTTAAGTTAATAAGTACAATAGTGACAGGCAGCAATTCTGTTGCCAAAAGCATACATAAATCTGTGTATCCTTAGTTACCACGGTACGACATCCATGGAAGAAATGGAGAGGTAATGATTATTCAAAACCCGACACCACAACTGTTAAAATAATGAACAGAAAATTTAAGAAAAAAATCAGTATTCAATCTTTATTGCAAAAATTAACCCTGCAGGGGCGAAAGAAAATGGCATTGAAACTAATATAAAAATATTCAACAAGATTTCTCGAAAATATTTGTTTTGTTTCGTAATGCGTTTGAGTGTCCAACAATGGAATTTAATACACTTAAAAGATAAATTATCTGTAATTCCAGTGTAAGTACTTAATTTTAGAGTTGTAATCAATCATTGCAATTAATTGACTTCACCTTTAACGCGAGATAGTTATAAATAAACTATCTCTTAAAGCGATATTAACGCTTTATTTGACCTTTCTGGGCAGTCGTGAACACAGATTGTCGTGTGTAGACGTCGACTAAGACCGCTTTTTGAGAGTTGGCTGGGTCTGGAGCTGTTGTAGCCATGGTTAAAGTAGCGGTTATTGGCGCTGGGGTTAATGGCCTAGGTAGCGCTATAAGGATTAAGGAGAAATATCCTAAATTTGATGTAAGTTGTTATAACTATCATAATTTCCCAGCCATAAACAAAAGGCTAATTTACTGGCTCATGTTGAAAAAAATATGGGTCATCTGAACCACCAGGTGACCTATCTAGAACGATATAATAAGCTTGTAATAATAAGATTCAGCACTGTGCCGTCACTTGTAAGCTGTCTTTAAAAAAAAATCAAAAGTAGGTAAAACCCTCGATCATTCCCCCTTGTTGCATCGCATGATTTTTGTACGGTGTTGCGGAATAATGGATTAGAAGCAGTATTGAAATATGTAATATGAAACTGATGCTGTAAAAAATCAAATGACCAAATTTACCCTGGGAATTGTCGGAAAATAAAAAGTTAAAAAGATAATCCGGCTTTGTGGCACTTCGCGTTTTCTTATTATTTTTCATGGATCTATCAATGGTAAGTGAATGCCGTACAAAAATATATGACCAAAATATGCCCAGTCTACTTTTGTAATTTTGAATTCTCACCTGCACTCAGTTGGATTGGACAGTTTACAAGTGACAGTGCTCAATATCATTATTGTATGCTCTTAAGTAAATCGTTCTAGATAGGTCACCTGGTGGTTCAAATGACCCATAATTTTTTAAACATGGGCCAGTAGTCTATAACATTACGAAACAGTAGGTGTATCCTTTGAAGGCCTTATAATATTTACAAAATTTACATAAAATTTTCAAACATCGTCAATTAAATAATGGTAATTGAAAGAAGAAAACGTATTTTCAAATAGTAGGGTAGCTTAGGAAAAATTGCCCACAGCCATTTTTGCCGAAACTATTACCAAACGATGCCTTTTGGGGAGACTATACTCTCCACAAAGTTTCAACCCTCTGTTGCCCCCTGGAGCTACATAATACATATAATAACACTAAAAGCTATGTGCAGAAAAAAATTAACCCCCTAACCTTTAAAATTCTTGGACAAAAATGACAAATACGAAAATTACGAATAAACGAATTAGTCACTGGCACTGGTATAGGCACTGGATTTTTGATTTTTGAATTCATGTGCTCTGCCTACTCCACTTGGTAATACAGGCGTGAGAATATGTATGTATGTATGTGTGTATGTGTGCTATATGAATTAGTGTAGTGTATTAATTAATGCTTTTTATCAAATCGCAGTTACAAAAACTACTATCACGCAATGTCAGCGTTTTTCCCCCGACTGCGTTCTACTGTGCACATTATCTATTATCGATTGTAGAAGAAGTGAACAATGTCATTGAAATATTTATGTCAACCGCTGGAAAGTTAAAAGAATTTTCGAATACATATAAACAGAAAATATTATCCTACGGAAACTATTGCTGGGATAGAATTAGTATTAACACGTTGACGCATATACGTATTTTCTTAACTTTTGCTCATTGCCGCTGTCAAAGATCCGCCAGTCATTTGAACACACATATGTGATGTTTCTCAGGTGGTGGTAATTTCTGAAGAGTTCAGTCCCAACACGACAGGAGACGGCTCCGGGGGGCTGTGGTACCCCTACTGCTGCCAGGAGACGCCTGAACATCTTCTGACGTGAGTTGACCACTGACCAGACCTGTAGTACTTTTTTGTACTACAGACTAAACTGACAGTTTTCCAGTATGCACTATGTATTTCCAGTACTGCAGTATGTTTTACGGACAAGTCCTATACACTCGGGTTTCTTTTTCAAATGGGTCTTCAGCTAGTTTTTGTATTCGTATTCGTATTATTTCGTGTTTTTATACGAAACATTACGTAATACTTAGACAAAACCAAGTTTATGTTCTTTTCCATAAGTAATAATTAGTTTCATTTCGCAGTGCATTAGATTTAAGTCTGTAATGCTGTGTAAATTGTATTGTTTTAAAAATAAAATAAAATAAAATAAATGATTTTTAACGACGAACCTATGATAGCCATTCTCAGCGTCTAACCGCAGCCGCCGTGGCGCGATGGGTACTCCCGATGATGGTTCACGAATTGACACAAAGCATATCGAGCTAATCTTGATATAAAGATTAGCATATCGAGCTAATCTTGATATAAAGATTAGCATATCGAGCTAATCTTGATATAAAGATGTGAGTATATCCATTTTATTTTACTACTATAACATTATATTTAAAACAACACTGACGATGTAGCTTAGTATGACGACATTTTTTAATTTTCTGAAAATTGTTTAGCATTTGATAAACCATTATTGGTTGATGACTTAATAGTAGGTAGGTAGATGTAATAATTATCTAATTGTCAAACGTTATCAAAGTCAAAAGTTTACATTGCAATCATAACAAGAAAAATAAATATTTACACTTTTTATTGCCGAATCTTATCATTCATGATATAAATGCCTCATTTGTTATTTTTATTTAGGCATTCAGAATAACCGCGCCTACTAGGTACTTATATTAAAACTAAATCGGAAATTCTATACCTACTTAGTTATAAAACGAATAAAGTAGAGGTAATAAATGTGTGTGGTTTCGGGATAGAACACTTCCATTTAGATGTGGGTCTGGCCCACGTCCCGGAGCTATCATGAATAGGGGCATTTCATATCCATCAATGTCAGTTTCAAACGTCATTGTGTACCACACATACTCAGAATAATGAAATACTTAGAAACAGTCTATTAAGACCCACCTGGACGTATATACTTGACTCGCTTTGTCTTATGAACGAATTTGATGTGCTAGAAAAAGACGCATTATATTTCACTCATTCGTTTTTCCAAAGGTTGTACTGGATTGTCAGTTAATTTGGTTCTAATGGTTCTATTTTAACCCGGACAAATACGG
>BHDV01018955.1:124577-146344 GCA_005406045.1 Adoxophyes honmai
CCCGAATCTCCGGCTTACTGCCCGCTTCACCTAGTATGCCGGTGTTTTGCTTGGCCACCGCCTCGGGGATCTGGGCGTCCTTTAAGTCCCCGGCCACTCCCCCGATGCGGATGAGAGGCTTCCTTAGGGTGGGGGAGGTTGCCTTAATGCCTTTGCATTTGGCTTTGATCTCCCCCAACATTGCCTCCCTGTCCGCTTCGGAGGCCAGGCCGAGGACCGCCCTTTGATTGCGGATCCCCCGGAGGTAGTCCACCCCAATACCCAGTCCGACGGCATCCACCCTGGCCTTTATTCTCTTTATAATGGAGGCGCTGGTTTCCTTTGGGTCTTCGGTCTCCAGGAAGATGGGGAAGCTGTTTCTGGGAGGGTTTGACTTGGCCTTTTCCTCCTCCTCCTCCTCCCTTCTTTTTCCCCTGCCTCCCCCTGACCTCTTTGGCCCCACTCTCGTCCAGCCTTGATTATTGTGAGGCTGGAGGGGTTCTGGGTGTTTGGTTCTCTCCAGCTCGTCCTGGAGAGTGGGGCCTTCCTGGGTCCGGTGCGCTCCCAGAGCCGCGAGCAGCTGGAGCTCCTCCTTCAACTCCTCCAGTCCGATCCGCGCCTCGGTTTTCGCCTCTTCTACTCCTGCGATGACCGCCTCGGCGGCTTTGCCTGCTGCGGAAATGGCTTCCCTCACCATTTCCGGGGTGACCATCTCCGCCTTGGCCCCTTCCGTCAGCTTCGCCACCGCGACCCGAGTTATACCTTGGTTACACGCCAAGTTTGGGTCCCTAAACAGTGGCGAGACTGTTTTGGGTCTACTAAGTAACTCGCTTCATGTTGTTCGGTAGTAGAACTCGAATAACGAAGATAATTATGCGCCGGTATCAGATTCGTTGAGCACGAGCAATCGCTAAAAGAGAGCGATGACGCGCAGTGCGCGTTTGGCAGCAGCAGCTGCCGCGGCTTCTAGATGAAAGGCTACGAATTAGCCCGAAACATGTCGGGCTAAACTCGATTTAAAAACGTCAGTTATCCGTGTTTTTTTTTTCAACACCGCGTTATTATGTTAATTCTTTATATATAAAGATATTTGTTTCTAAAGGAAGTTTTACGATCAAACTGTGTATGTTGATTTTGTGATTTTTTTATTAAGAGTGGCCTTTTTATGACATACTTATGAATTATGATGATGATGACTGATTAAAATTAAAGTAAAACTTTTCTTTTTTGATAAGGACTTAAATTATTAACTCCAAATAGTTGAATTTTGATTTAAGGATGAATCTTGTCAACAACGAACTTAACCCTTAGGGGCATACGGTATCAAAAATGATACCATGTCTTTTCACCACTCTAAAATATTTTTATTCTTTCTCGCCACCTTCTAGTACCAGTATTTTGTTACCTTTGCTCAAATACTTAAAAGAAAAAAAAGAACTGTCAACCCTAGTACAGCCATTTTAATACTAAGTGTCAAAAGTTTGAATTGTGCGGCTACTTTTCGCAAAAGGTGAAATTGCAAGTTTTCGTTTTTTTTTATTTGGCGGATCATGAGATATTTCCAATCGGAAAAATATGTATAAGAAAGGTTAGTATTTATATTTATCAGGCATTATAGAAGTTTTTGTGATTTTGTGTTAATACAATAGTTTTTTTGAGTTTCCAGTTGGTATCGAAAATGATACTCCATGTGATTTAACGTGCGAATTAATGAACCTTCTTTGTGACTCCACTTAAAGTAAGTGCCTAAGTAATTCATGTTTTTGTATCAATAACGTAAGATTATTTTAACTATATTAAAGCTTATAAAATAAATATTTATAATGACAGACGATTTCGTTAGCGATTTCGCAATGGCGGCTGGCAGCCCCGCGGCACGCGAGGTCCGGTAGCCACACAATTATCAAACACACAATGGTTGTATGGTAGTATTGTTATGCAAGCATTACACTTGTTCTGGTTTTTTATATAAATTTTGAACGGTTTCGTAAGACGACACGACGAATTTGTGAAACGAAAGTAATATTATTTCAGCAAAACATCTTAACAGCCAGAAAGCTTAAAAAAACTTTTTACCCGTTACTTTGATTATTAAAAAAAGAAAAATAATAGTCTTGAACTCATTAAAAAAATGGAAAGATTATTATTTAGATTAAATAGCTAGGTATACCTACCATTTTTGTTTCTATCCATAAAAAAAATTAAAATAGCAATTGTGTAAAAAAAAGTTTTCATACGTTTTGTAGCCACGAAAAATACCATTTTTGGAGCAGCAGTATTAATAGTAAATAACCGTTTTATACTGCTAAAGTTAATTTTTTGCCACCTACTCCACCGAGAAGGTGCAAATTTCTCAAAAAGGCAACAGTTATGTCAGAATTAGGTTCTGAACGTCACGACTAACTTCACGCAATATTCTTCTATCCAAATACCTCTATTGCCATAACAGAAGGTTCAAAATCTGCTCAATAGATAGCATGAGTAAAATTGCGAAATGATAATTTGGCAAACTTAAATATTCACCCGAAAAATTGCCATATAACTCTTATTTCTCTGTGTTAAAGACGTTTATAAAAATACGTGGCTGTTTCAACGATAAAAATTAAGCAAGTTCTCATATTTTTGGTAAAATAAAGCCGTAATCATGTGTTCTTTTCAGCTGAACGAGTAAATTTCGTCTTTTGTATGAATTTGTATGGGATACAGGGAACAGGAGCAATCCTTACAGGGCCTTTTGGAATCGGTTTTTGTTTCTTTAAAGCTGGAGGCAATGAACTTTGTCTTGGTAACCCATTTAAAGAGGTTTTAAAATCAAGTCCATGACCCATTTGGTTACATAACTTCTTACGAAATCAGTATTCAGTGAGTGAATAAAAATGACAGTCTATTCATTTCATACTTTTCGTAAAAAAAATTGGTACAGGATAAAAATGTATAGGTACTTGAATGTATCAAAAATCTTAAGAGGAAATGGAGCGGTCATATTTTGTATGGAAACGTAGTCCCCTGTTTCCTCGCTGGATATTACCCGTAGAACAATGATTTTTTACATCAACAATCTAATGATATATTAGCATGTTCCTATGTTTTCCTTTTTTTCTTTATTGAATTATTAAAGGAGATATTAACCTTCAAAAACATGAAAAATGGTAAGTTTTTTCCGTTGTGTTCAAACCTCTAGAAACCAATTTTAACACAATTATATCAAAATATAAGAACATAGAAACACAGTTATGACATTTTTTAAACATTTAATGAAAAAACATATTTAATCGGTTAAGTTTTGGAGAAGAAATCAGGGGACTACGAAACGTTGTTTTTGAATAATTTTCATAGGTATTTTCGGTCCGAGCTGTAGTTGTTCTTATCGCACTCGACGTCGTCTGGGCAGGTCACGGCGCGACAGCAATAGATTTAGCAAATACCTATTTTTTAATTCCCTCAACCGGCATATTTCCTCTTAAGAAAGATTGTATTTATTTGTAGGGGTAAATCAAGCCTATAGAAGTATACAGTACTCATGCTGTTATTTTTCTCAAGCATTACATAAAGCACGTGTGGTGTTGGGTTTAGAAAATCACCTCTCCATTTCTTCCATGGATGTCGCAAGAGGCAATACTAAGGAAATAAGTTAAGGTAAGTGCGCCTAGTAAACGAATAGTCAATTCATGGTTAGAAAATAACGCCAGTTTATTCGTGATCGATAAATTTTTTAATCTTATTCGAAATCCAAAACAAAGGGTGCCTTTGATCGATTATTATAATAACCTAAGCTTCTTTTAAACAATCATCGAATCAAGGTGTTGATTTTGGCCCGTGGGCATAATTCACGCCTTTCTGGGCTTAACTTTGAAAGTTGCGTTACGTTTACGTTTTCTATTCTAACAAAATCATATTAAATTTGGACGATAACTTAAACTGGTGTGATATTATTAAAAAAACTACCGAGTTTAGACAGTTGCCGAAATCGAAGACAGGGAAAGTGGTATCAATTTGATTTGTTTAATTTATAATTTGTTTTGGCACGGGAGCTGTCTGGAGTCTTTGTTTTAAAATAAAATTATTTTATTAGTAAATTATCATAACCTCAGGTGGTATTTTGTTTGGCACATCACAAAAAAACTACATACAAACATAAACACATCACGTTCGTATTCCTAAATGAGGATCGAGCACACAAAACGTCACATAGATAAAACAATGATTATTTCTCGTTTTCAAGACACTTTCACTATATACACTCTATACACCTTAACCTATTTTTTTAGTCGCTTCTTATATAAATATCCAAACGAAATTGAATTCCTTTTTATATTTACAAAGACGTAAGTCAAATTTGCCTTTTTTACGACAAACGTACTTATTTAGTGGCGTAAAAGCCACTTGGTTCCTGCCACCTCATATTTATTCTGAAGTTAAATAAATGTAATGAGACTAAATTTTTCTTTGTATGTCTGAAAAATCAATAAGTATCATAATGTTCCTGCAACTTTTCTTTCCGTCGCTAAAGTTGTTATCTCAATCTACCTGTTTCATAATTTTCGCCGTCCGCCATTGATCACATCCCATGCCACTTATTTAAAAAAAAGTTGACCTCCAAACAAAGTATTATCCGAGCAAACGGTACAGTCGCCCTTGCCAGCTTAATGATAAATATTATATTAATGAAAAGAGCTCTCTTATTGAATTCCATCCATCACGCAACGGCGGATGAAAGGGCTTTTGAAAAAAACGCGTTTTTTATACAATTGTTGTACAAAGCCTTGTATTTTTAACCAAGGACAACGTGGAAAGGATGTCTGCGGTGTGCGTGATCTGTTTTTTCGTGTTTTGTTTTTAGAAACAAAAAACAGAGGATTTACTTGATTTTTTTATCCGGAAGGTTTTGAAGTTCCATTGTCTGAATAAGTTGTTTGATGTGCGTACTGATTTGGAACTCTTGTCTTATCTCATAGAAACTTAAACGATGACAGGATTTTTTAATACGTTAATTTTTCACTAAGTACCGCGTTCGTGACCACGGTAACTGTAACGTGGCCCACACGTGGAGGTAATTAAAGCCATTGAAAAAATAACATGACAATTACCATTTAGGTAAACAGAAGTAAGAATGACGCAAAAACATTACTTTTGTAAAAACGTGTTTTCACGTGAGTGGTATCTGCCGAAGGTATCGGTAAATAGATATATGTACTTAGTACAATTTATGACTTACCATTTGAGATTGTCAAGAAAAATCCTCAGATTTATAAACAGTCCAAAAAATCCTTCAACACACCCGCCCCAAACATTTCTAAATACTCCAAAAAGAAAGTTATACAAATAATCATCGATGCCCTTTCTCCGGATAAATATCACTTTTTCTGACAAAATACAGGGGGATAAAAAAACAAAAGACACCGCAATTATGACAAATAGATGGTCACAAATATGATTTGCAAGTCAGCGCGCAGGCGCCGACCACCGCAATGATACTTTAAAGAAAAAAAAATCTTTGTCGCAAACCGCAAAATGAACCAATGCAAACAAAGCTATTTGCGTTTCTGTAACTTCTTGCCACTACAAATGAAATCTTATCGCATTCGCATAAGCTTCCATTATAATTTTAAAAGTTGTAATATACCAAGAGTCGTTTTGTCTTTTTGCAAAATAATTTTTGCTAAAAATTTGCTAGTCTCCAAGTGATTTTGATTCTTATTTCGCTGTCGCAAGATATGAGTTAGTAATGTGTATTTTAAATATTTTGTGGTTTTCTTAGGATAATTATCACACACTTCATTAAACAAATACTGTTTTGTCACGACACAAAAACTTATAATTAGGGTCTTTGTAATGCCGCTGTTATTATAACAAATATTAGTTATCCATATCGATATTAGACGTTGACATAATTTTGGTGTTTTTCAGTCGCTTCTTGTTTTTGTATTTTTTTAGAGACAGTTGAATATATTTGTAATATAATGTTTGAAGGTTCTTTGGAGACGAATAACATTGTTGATTTTAATGCACCAAGGTTCAACTCGCACTTGGCCAGTTTTTCACTTGAAAGCAGAGTTTCAACAAACATTTTGGATATAGGCTCCTTTATCTATGAAATCGAATATAACAAAAGATTTTGAATTAACTGTGCATATTTCGACTGCCATAAATCTAGAGCTTGTATTTATTAAACTACAAAGCTCGCTTTTACTGTTTCCGGAATTTTGTAACACACTAGCTGTGCCCCCGACTTAGTGTTGCCCAAATGCAAGACCAAGACGAGACTTAGCTAGTCTTGGTCTTGGTCTTGCGCTAATACACCGGGTCTTGGTCTTGGTCTTGTTCTTGCAAAAATGCAAGACCAAGACCAAGACTGCAAGACCAAGACTGAATTTGGGCAACACTACCCCGACTTCGTCCGCGTACAAAAGGATTTTCCCGCTAATTCCCGTTCCCTTGGGAATTTAGGGAATTCCTTTCTTAGTGCACCTCTACGGTACCTAAGCTACGTTCCTTCCAAATTCAAGTGCCTACATTTAACCTTTTAGGCTGTGCGTTGATATGTCAGTCAGTCAGTTTCTCCTTTTATATATTTAGATCATTGGTTGAAATAATCCGTCCAATTCTTTTTTTAGTTACTATTAATTATCAGTTAGTTTCAAGCGTCTTCATTTGCTAAATAAGTTGTATTCTCCAACCATCATTTTAATTTCATAGGACCTAATTATTTCATTTTGAAACAGAAATTTTGGAGTTCTAAATTTAAACTTCGTTAACTTAGGTTAGGTTTTTTTTTTACTGGCAATTTATAAAGAAGTGATTTCCTTTTTTCTAACACCGCACTATTTGGCCAAACAAGGTGATTAACCCTGATTATTGGGTGCGGGCATCAGGTTCGATTCCCGATTATAGACATTTATGGTCCAGTGTTGGGCCCAATCTGTCGGCGTGCTACAATGAATTATAACTTGTTTGTTTTGCTTTTTTTCCGCAATTTTGGTTACATTCGGTAGTTTTTGGGTGAACTGGCCTTGTGTGGAACAACATTGCTCATTATGCCTATGTTCCTTTTGGTGGATTACTTAAAAACTATCTATTCTAGCAGTTACATTACTAAAAAAGTATTCTACACTATTACTTCTTTTTTTTATAAACAAAAAAAGATGACGTAGATATAATGCTTGAATGTTTTTGTAACGTCACGATATGGTGCAATTTTCAACTAGGCGTCACAAGCCGCAATCTGGATGTTTTATGACCTTTGCCAATTTTTAATACTTTGACAAACAAAAAACCTGTGTTCCATATTTTTCCATAACCTAATTAACGAACCGAATAAACTACTATATTTTTAATTCAGTCGTCATCTTCATTTTTTATTTTGAGGCACATTTTGGCAATATCAGCTCAAAAATTAAAGAGTGGCAGATCGTGGCAGACTTTCCCAAGATGTAACTTTTTTCCCCAGATGCAGCAGCGAGGACTATTGTTGTTAAACAAAACATAACAATCATCGCGCAATAAAAACAAAATCATACCTAGAGCCTTTTTAAAAGTTTCTGAGAAAACCTATGATTAGTGATCTTGCCTTCCGACTAGTAGCAATAAAATTCACCAATAAACAATAAAAAAACATGTAAAAAACCCAATTTTTGGCGCTATTTTTTCTTCTGGAACAAAAGATTAAGTAATAATCTAAAACCAACAGTGGGCGTTGGGGAATTAAGTTTTTTTCTTTATTGTTAAAAAAGTGTTTGGCGCGGCGTAAAAAGCTTGGCGTCAGCTTTTTGGGGTAAATTATGGACTAGAGGTTATGTTATATTTGTGAACCCGTCTGGTGTCGGTAGAATAACACCTCTCCATTCCAAGAGGTGGCTGAGGAATATTAGGTATACTTTAGGTGACAGGCTGGCAACCCGTCATTGTTATACAGTTATGTAGCTAGTACTCATATGTCTGTAATCCAAAAGTTGTGCTACTTCTTGCTAATTATACAACATTTATTGTATTTAGCGGTGTTCTCCAAGCCATCGAAAACATTTGCACTCTAGATACAGGAGGCTTGGTCGAGTTATATTATAAGAAAAAATAAGTTTATCGTAATCAATAGAATTCCAACTTTTATTAGATTATTTTGTAGGATGACATACAAAAATCGATTCTAAATTAAATTGATCGTTATATTTCGACAGTGGAGGCACAGCTCTATCATTTTGGCGTTGCAAGAACAGGCAATACCGGCAATGTTATAGTATCTGAGATTAAAAAATAAGGCGTAGTGTCCATGACTTTGCTTATTTTCTTTGCTTCTTTGCTTACCTTTGCATACCGTCTGGTGACCTAGTTTCTCGTTTGCCTTCATTGTGCTATAAAAAAGACTGTAATGTTCTTGGAAACAGTTCCCAAAGAGGTTTAATTTATAAAAATAGAGGAAATCGCGACTCGATCGGCTGGAGTATAGCACCCGAGGATCCTTAATTGGCTGCGCCAGAGTGCGAGCCGCGTCTCCGGTCCAAAGAGCAACGAGAGAGAGTGGACAAATAGTCGAGGAATTCAATTTCCTACTCATTTTGTTAATTATGTGTTTTCCGTGTGGTGTCGGGTTTAAAATAACATCTCTTCATTTCACAAGGCATTGAGTGCGATATGTCAAAATAATGTCGGGTTTTTGCTTATGGTTACATTTTGCTAAGTACCTATACGGCCACAGACTTATATCGAGCTAGATTACTAAAGTGTATGTACTTCGCGTGCCAAAAGGGAGAGCAATGCTCCTCCTTTGTCGCAATTTCATTTAGTCTGTGCTCCGCCGCTGTCGGTAACAGATGTCAATGAAAATTTAGAAAATGCCTAACTGTGCCGTATTGAGCTGTAAAAACTCTACAAAAAAAAAATGGACGAGGAAATGGAAACGTTTCCTTTCATAGGTAAGTGATTTTTTTATTAAATAGTGTGCCATTTATTTTAAAATCAATTATTTTCCGTTTGCTGTGGGTTTTACTATGAAATAGTTTTCATATTCATGCGACTGTGTCTACCGCAAGATTCAATATACATTGCCGCTTTAAAAGTTACATGGTCGCAGGGCTTGTTTACTAAAACACGCAATGAACATTAAACGATCGATACGTTTACTGTTCTCGCTGTTTCGTGGTGCGGTGACTAATGTCATTTTTCTGTCTAATAAAGCAAGTAGTGATGTAGGTACGTTTGCTCGTTTCAATAATCGATTTTTGACAATGATTATATTCGCCTCGGGATATTTTGTGATACCTACTTAAGTACGTAAATTAATTATTATTGCAGGTTTCGAAGTGACCCCAATATTAAAATAAAATGGATTGAAGGCTTTTAGGCTTTGATAAAAAAATACTATGCATTTCGTATGATTTACAAATACACTAATTCTTGGGAAAATAGGCGTGATTATATGTATGTAAGTACATATCGCGGACAGTTAGTATGTCGAGAGATAGAATGAAACACACCGTAGTTGCATATAAACTGTTTTAATTATTTTACTCAAATAACCCTAGATTTATCATTCATCTGACCGATTTGTTAGACAAGTTTCACAATCGCATTTTTTCATACTAGCTTATTTTCACATCGCGTTTTTTCACAATCGCAAATTTAATTTTTCGTGTTATTTCATGTAGCGTTTTTTCATAAAGCGTTTTATAATGTTCGCGTTAATTTTTTTCGCTCATTTTACCAGTCGATTATTTTATCAGTCGCGTATATTTGTAGAGGTTTTTTTACATATCTCTTTTTTTAACATGTGGATTTTTTACTAAACTTTATTCTCAAAGTATTTTTCCCCAATTACACTCGACACAAAAGCTGTGTCGACGGAGCTCCGCTAACGCGGAGCTCCTATTCTTGCGTAATTTTGGCCCTCCGGGCCGCTAAAAACCTAACATAACCTAAACCTACTTACGTTTCTGTGTTGATTTAAGTTTTTAGAAATATTATTATTAGCATTGTAGTTCTATGGTATATAGGAACATTTAAAATACTTACGCTATTATAAAAAATCAACATGTTAAAAAAAGATATTTGTAAAAAAAAAGTCTACAAATATACGCGATTGATAAAAGAATCTACTGGTAAAATGAGCGAAAAAAATAAACGCGAACATTATTAAACGCTTTATGAAAAAACGCTACTTGAAATAACACGAAAAATTAAATTTGCGATTGTGAAAAAACGCGATGTGAAAAAAAGCTAGTATGAAAAAATGCGATTGTGAAATTTCAAACAGCCGCCATCTGACCATTATCATTACTCAGTCTATGCACTCCAATAATAATCGATTCCATAATCGATTTAAATAAAAATCGCCATATTCGTTTACTTTTGAATCGGTTTCACTCGGACTGCCGATTCCCATCACTAAAGCGCTCATGTGACGTGACAGTAGGTGAAGAAAAAGTGGCACGCTTGGTTTTCATACAAATGCAGGAACTCGCGGTATCTAGCTCGATATAAGTCTATGTATACGGTGCTAAACCTTAGATGGGTAGGAAATTAAATTCCTTGACTGCACATAGAAAGCGTCACGTCTTTCACAAGACACGGACAGAACGATCTATTTCATTTGCGTATTAACGCGAAGAATTATGTGGAAACTGAGTCGACCGCGGCTGAGCAAACGCGCTGCTTGGAGGCGCTGTCTGTCTCTGTTTCCATACAACTCATCGCCTTAATACACAAACCGATGCGTTTCTTGGCAGACTTCAATACACTAGGCTTGACAAGACGCTCAGAATTGTGTCGCCTCTGCGCGTCTGCGAATCTTTGCCCGCCCCATCCAATCAGGATCATGATTTATGACAACCGTCCGGATGTTTGTTTAATCGATTACTTGACGGTAGCGGCGCCTGCGCGTCGATTTTGAAGGAAATTGAGCCGTGGCGTTAATAGTGTTATTAAAGGAAGATTTGCTTGAGAGGGATTTTGTTTGTAAGTGTTGGTTTTGAAGGTTTATGTTTGAGAAGATAAATCTAGAAGTCTGTGTTGTGAGAGACGATTAGTATGGAAATACATTTAGGTAAGTAGGTACCATTTTTGTGCGACACCTGCAACCTGTCACAACTAAGACCTAGGTACCTTTTTCTATGTTAAAATCTATTTTTTTACTAAAAGTGGTTGTATAGCGTGATATAGTCATAGTTTTATCTAAATTACGCTTTGTTGCTCTGGCTCTGTTTACCTCATTCGGGAATATAGGTTTGATGTAAGTATTTATGGTGTATATGTATAATACCTGTGTCCCCAAAAAGGGTAGGCAGAGTATACAAAACATTACATATTCAAAACCATTATTATTCAAAGATACTGCACTGCCAGCATAATTTTAGGCTTAAACGTGGATAAAAGAAGTAAATTAGTGACGGTTTGCCTGTCGCCTAAAACATACCTAAACCCATTACCTACACTTACGCAACAATTATTTCACTTCACGACAGATGGCCAAAAAGATGGTCCCAGAAGTCACACGATTTCCATACAAACGAGGGGTCAGACGCAAAGAGTATGACGGTGCCTTATGGGAACGCAAGGTAAGGTGAGGGGTTCCCACGATCTGGCCAATTGCATGTTTACTCCGATTGGTAGATTAAGTCGCATTCTGAAAGTTCACTAGAAAAAAATCGTGTAGGTAGGGTATAAAGGGCTGTTTTATAAGTCTTTGAGCACAATGGCGTTTCGGAAAGACCGTGATTTGTCAAGAAGAATACGCTGTAATAAACGTTCCGACTAAAGTTTATAAAATCGGTCTACAATAAAAACAGGAGATCAGATCGAAAGAGGAAAACAGGTGATTACAAATTTGGAAACTGATGGGGTTTGTGGAATTCGAGTTTGCTGGCATTTTATCCGTTCTTCGTACTCTGTAGAAAGTGCTTTTTTAATATTATCCAAAATTATTTCATCAACATAGACAAAGTAGATAAGTATTATGAATGTTTAGACACCAAAACTACTCGTGATTCTCTATGAAATTCGTTTTTTCGGGCTTAATTCGTAAATTACACTCGCATACTTAATAAAGCCTCTCATTATGCAATAGTCAAATATATATCTTAGTACATATTTTACGTTACTTTCGTAAAATACTAAAGCTGTTGAATTATAAATTGGAACAGAGTGCAATACCGTTGATATGTTAATACTTCACGGGCTGTGAACACGTTTACTACGTTTACTATCACATTAACCTACCATTATAAAGGTGATATAAATATCATAATATACTTACTATTTTAAGACCTTGAAGTAGAAAAAAAACATTGATTGAATTTCTATTGCGTGCGAATATATGTGCGAATATAGCATTACAGATTTTATTTTGCCGTGTGGTGTCGAGTTTAGAATAACACCTCTCCGTTTCTTCCGTGGATGTCGTAAGAAGCGACTAAGGATATAGGTTAAGGTGTGTATTAGGCGACAGGCTAGCAACCTGTCACTATTAGACCTGCTAACTTAAGTGCTGAAAAATGTCCTAGAAATGGCCACGAAGCATGGAATAATCATGGTTTTGTCTATGTAGTGTTTCGTGTGCTCTGCCTACCTCATTTGGGAATACAGGCGTGGTATGTGTATATGTAACAATATGTTAAATGTGGGTATGAAACATGAAATAGTCATAGTATTGTTAAGGATTCGCGTTCTCTGCCTAAACTAAGGAATACAGGAGTATGTTCAGACACTCCCACTCTAAGGCCCTGCACAGACGACACACTATCCGCGACGGACTTTTTAGTCTGTAGAAATAGAACCTACGGGATTTTATGCAGTACCTAACGCACACGACGCGCAAAAAGTCCGGCGCACTATGCATACAATCCATGCAGACTTTTTGTGCGCCGCAGACTCGATCGCACCAAAAGTCTGTCGTCCGACCCCAACCCAAGGACCAGGGAGTGTCTGGCCGGCTAGCCCGTGCCATATGGCCGGGCCGTTACCACGTGACACGCCACCTGAACCACCACGTGCGGCCTTTTTTGTGGTGCTTACCTTTTTAGTTACTTAGTTAGTAACATACATACATACATACATCACGCTTGCATGAGAAACAAAGTAGGTAGAGTACATGAAACGCTCCATAGTTAAAGCCAAAATACTTATTTCACGTTTCGTTAGAGAA
This sequence comes from Adoxophyes honmai, assembly GCA_005406045.1. Classification (NCBI taxonomy): domain Eukaryota; kingdom Metazoa; phylum Arthropoda; class Insecta; order Lepidoptera; family Tortricidae; genus Adoxophyes; species Adoxophyes honmai. Next base: position 137,686 of record BHDV01018955.1, read on the forward strand.
GTGGTAAAATAGTGACAGGTTGCTAACTTAGCGTCTAAAATATACCTTTACATATTTTCCTTAGCCGCCTCTCACGATATCCACGGGAGGAATGGAGAGATGTCGCTCTAACACCAGTATGGACCACATAGGAACACCACTCGATACAAATATTAGATGCACTGCTAGCCCGTGTGGTGTCGCGTTCAAAAAACTACCACTCCACCTAGTCTGTTGCTTAAAGTACATAATACCTTACGTTTACCTTTTGGAAGGTAGAATAAAGTCCCCAGAATCTAACTTGACAAAACTTGAAGTAAGTAAATTCCATGGAAAAGCGGTGCGTGATCTTATCCCCACTACATAAAATATTGCCTCTTTAAATGCCGAGACTGTACCACGTTTACACAAAACAGTAAACGACGAGTCAACAAATCACAAGGTCAACCACGTTGACCCATGAACCACTGCGTTGTAAAGGGGGTGGACGGACGGCTCGTATTCTCTACGCGCTCGATAAAGTTGGTAGACATTTTTATCGACGATGTAATATTTAAAAGATGTATTATACGAAGGTAGGTTTAGGTAGTTTTGTTTGGAATAGTTACTTTAATTTCATCGTTTTACAGAAATACTTTCTTAATGTTTTACGTATTTTATTGAAATAAAGACCTCTGCATTACAATAAAAATGATGCATTACTATTTAAAATGTTGAAAACTGTTTTTTATATTTAAAATGTTGAAAACTGTTTTTTTGTGAAAACATATTCCTTTTCAAATAGTTTGCAGTATGATTTTTACGATAAAATTACTTAATTAATAATTACAAATAGTAGGACATGTAATTTATTTACAGAACAAATATGTACAAAACAAAAGCAATTAAAATTATATACAACTAACTTAAAAACTAAACTTAAATCTAAAATATATTTAAAAATGGGCACCCCCGAGGCATGGTTCCAAAGACGCTGGCAGCGTTTCCTCGCTGTATCGCAATGCTGATGCGTTGAGCGAGGAAGCTGCCAGCTCTTCGGTCTCCGGTTGCATCAACCAGCCGCTTGGAGAGCTCTTTCATTAAGTTGGTGGCGCTGGGACCCCACGGACCTAAGGTCTCGACCCCGAATGGTTAATGTTTTAAATTAATGTTCAAATTTAAAACAGAATAACTCAAGTAAAGTGACGCAAAATTGTCATGGTCTTTAGAATAGACCCATCAGATCAAAAGGGGGAGGATTGATGTAATGTCAGTTTGATTACGACCCCATCGGGTCATTTTAATTAGCCCAACCGACTCCACAGCCGGTCTGGGGGTGCTTTATGGTATTCGATGGCCATTTTAAAACGTAATTACTGCACATGCATTCAGTTAGCTAGCGGCCAGTAATTGTAACGAGCGAGGTCTACGCCTCAATAAAGTGTTTGGATTTATCATTGGACAATTTTTTTTACACCAATCACCTAGTCCCATAGTAGGCAATTTAATGCCTGTGTTATGGGTACTTGACAACGGATAAACTTACTTATATATAGATAAACATCCAAGACTCGAAAGTAAACATTCGTACTCATCATACAAACATCTGCCCCGACCGGGGATCGAACCCGGGACCTTAAGTTTCACAGTCAGGTTCTCTAACCGCCGGGCTATCTGGCCGTCAATATGTTTGTTATAAGATTAGGATCCCAATTGCCAATACCATCCAACATTCTTCGGATGATTTCGCAAGAGGCGACTCCTAATGTGGAAGGCAAATCACACGAAACCCGACTCATACATAACTATGATTATTCCACACTTCATACCCACTTCCAGCACAGTTTTAGGTTTGAAAAAAATGAAATAGGTATAGGTAACAAGTTGCTAGCCTGTCGTCTACAGCATACCTACATAAACCACAGTCGCCTCCACAGATTTATATCGAACTAGATGACCCAAGTGTATGTACTTTGCGTGCCAAAATGGAGCCAAAAGGAAGAGCAATGCTCCTCTTTTAACGCGATTTCAGTTAGTTTTATAACACTTAGATTAAGTTTAACTGCCTAGAAACAGGATAATTTGAATAAGGCGGCATCATCTTTGAATGGGTTTCACTCGGATTGACAATTTTCATCACTAAAGCACTCATGTGACGATACCTACCGTCGAGAAAAAGTGACACGCTCGGTTTTCATACAAATGCAGGAACTCGCGGTATCTAGTTCAATATAAGTCTGTGGTCGCCTCCTTCTACATCCACGGAAGAAATGGAGAAAAAAGTACCTAGCTAGCTAAATCCCCCGACTCCCAACGCCACTCGCTAAATGACTTACCCTAATCGCAGAAACCCCGACCCGAAACATTATCCGACCCAAACTTCTACCTGCATCCCTTATTTCTCAAATTGACTTTTTTACAGTGATATCAGGCCGCTATTATTTTGTCGTAAAATATTTATGGCAATTGTGTTTACCTGTGTGGTGTCGGGATAGAATACCACTTCTCCATTTTTTCCGTGGATGTCGTAAGAGGCGAGTAAGGGAATAGGTTTAGGTATGCTTTTGCGACAGGCTAGCAACTTGTCACTATTATAAGTATCTACTACCTCTTCTATCTATTTTCAGATCTAAAATTATGCTAGATGTGGGAAGCGTGAAATCGTCATACTTAAGAGGAAATGGAGCGGTCATATTTTGTATGGAAACGTAGTCCCCTGTTTCCTCGCTGGATATTACCCGTAGAACAATGATTTTTTACATCAACAATCTAATGATATATTAGCATGTTCCTATGTTTTCCTTTTTTCCTTTATTGAATTATTAAAGGAGATATTAACCTTCAAAAACATGAAAAATTGGTAAGTTTTTTCCGTTGTGTTCAAACCTCTAGAAACCAATTTTAACACAATTAAGGTACCTGGGTCGAATATGGCCACGTTAAGGTTTGACACTAAATATAAAGCACTTATATAATACTGGAAGTGACGAATCCCTATTTATTCGATAATGTGTTTATTTAGGTAATATATGGCAGGCACAAAAATATCTAGAATATAATAAGTCAGGGTTGGGAATTCATTTTTTTAAAGTTGGGAAAATTGCCATATTTCCAACAGTGTATGTGAATATGGCCAGGTGATGGGCCATATTAACCGTATGAATTGATCATAGAAGTAATTTCTATACGTAAGGGGTAAGTCCTTTGTACACATACATAACCCCACGCTTGTATTCCTAAACGGGTTAGACAGATCACAGAAAACTTTACATAGACTAATCTATGACTATTAAGACCTTTTGGGGCCACTTTCAAGTTTGGGCGTAAGGCTGGATATAAATGGTACAATACTAACAGATTGCTAGCCCATCGACTACAATATAGCTTAACCCATTTCCTCAGTAACCTCTTGTGATATTCACACAGACCACACGTGACTTAGTGCGATACATTAAATTAATTAATTACATAAAATGGACAAAAAGAACAAAAACATTTTTTTTAACTAGTAATTAGTAACCTAGTTCCTCAGGTCTATTTTGATATGTATTGTGGAGTTATATAATATTCTGTAAGGAGAAAGAAAGAAATAAAATTGAGAAAGACTGAAAACAAATATCTACAATATGATTAATATGGCCAGCTGCTACCGAAACTCAAAAACCAATAAGATTAATATGGCCACATAGTGGCCATATTTGCAGTTGTACTCACATTTTACTTAAAAGTTAAAAAACAAAAATATACAAAAAATAAGCTTGAAAAAAACATACCCATATAATTTGCGATTAGTAATGACAAAAATAGACTACATAGTTTTAGCTAAAAGTCAACAGAAACCAAAAAAACATTAAAACTTATGTGTGAATACTTGCATCCGTGACACGTGGTTTCAATCAACTGCCAGTGCAGAAACATCGTTGCTGCAGGGAAGATGGTATTACTTACACTTAGACGTAACAGTGCATATAAACAAAGTTGTAGATCTCGCTATAGTTATGGCTGTGTAGGGGTATGGCCATATTTTTCGGCTGGCCATATTCGACCCAGGTACCTTATATCAAAATATAAGAACATAGAAACACAGTTATGACATTTTTTAAACATTTAATGAAAAAACATATTTAATCGGTTAAGTTTTGGAGAAGAAATCAGGGGACTACGAAACGTTGTTTTTGAATAAGTTTCATAGGTATTTTCGGTCCGAGCTGTAGTTGTTCTTATCGCACTCGACGTCGTCTGGGCAGGTCACGGCGCGACAGCAATAGATTTCAAATCAAATCAAATCAAATCAAATAATTTATTGTAAGATTATGAGTAATTACAAGAAGATGTTAATTTTTACATGGGTCATCATAACCAGCCAATAATGGTCGTACAATAATTATAATTATTTCACATGCACACTTAACAAATTCAATTATAATTATTAAGAAATTATAGGATTAATAATGTCATCATTGTCATCAATTATTCAATTAAGATCATTATTACATAGTCATAGGTTAAACGAAATAAAAATAGGACAAATAAGAAAAAGAATAGGTAAATATTGGATCATGTCAAATGTAAATGATAATAGGAATCATTGTTACAGGTACAGATAGCATCACATTAATATTCAAAAGTCAAATTTAATTTTCATTCAAGAATTCTGATACATTACAGTACATTTTTTGTTGACACCAAATTTAGCAAATACCTATTTTTTAATTCCCTCGACCGGCATATTTCCTCTTACCTACCTAATCGTGGTTTCGTCGGTCACGTTTCGTGTGCTCTGCCTACCCCGTTTGGGATTGTGCATAGGCGTGATTGTTTGTCGGTATGATAGTGATAGATCGCTAGCCTGTCGCCTAAATGTATGCATACCTAGTGGTCGGCATACAATTTGGCCAGATTTTAAATGGTGGGGGGTAAGTTCATCCATAGGTTTTTCCGGGTAAAACCTATGCGCGAACTTATTCCCAATACTTAATCTGGCCAAGTCGGTTGCCGACCACTAAGTATACAGGGTGACACATAAGACGTAATACAAAACCATTTATTTATAGAAGTTACCTTAATACTTAAAGATCCCACTATGTCCCGTACTGTTAAACTAATTGGAAGTATCGTTTTTAATTTTTTTAATTATTCCTGTTATTTTCTGCTCCTCATGGTTACCCTAACATAACTTGTTAAGTGTAAAAAGTTTGAAATCAGTTTCATAGTAAATACTCTTTTATCTTGGCCGGTAATTGATGAATAAAAACATTCTGACACGGTGACGTTACTTGTCATAACAAACACATCTCAAATTGCTTTCTAGTTTTTATGAGTTTCTCTCCCAAAAAATGTATCGAATTGAATAAGTTCAAGTTTAGTGTTATGCTACGATGTCTTCTGCCTCTCCGTACACCCATATTGAGCTGTCGGACATGGTGGCACTTTATTTTAGGTCATCGATCACGGTGCAAACACTAACCCTGTTTCACCTAAGATACCCCGAGTCTCCAACTCCAACCCGGCTGTTATAAACTCTACAGTCCAAAATTTGAGGAGGTTTTGGTTAATTTAGAGTTTCAGTACATGCTCAAAGTAGAGAAAACTACGATATTCAGACGCTATCAGAACGAGAGTACTCAGGTATTTGCAACGTTACCCAGAAGCCAGCACTAGAAAAGCGGCATCACGATTTGGGACAACTCTATTTGGCGTCTGCTAAACACCAAAGGATTTCATCACTTTCATTTCTAAAGGGTGCTCGACATCGTTTTAGCAGATACCCCAGAAGGGTGCAATTTTGCCAGTGGTTGCTATCAAACCTACACCAGAACATTTTGTGGACAGATGAAGCCACTTTTAGCAGGCTAGGTTTGTTAAAATAAATATCCTTAACGAGCATTGGTAGTCCGACGTAAATCCTCATCTACTGAGATTATTTTCAAACTCGCTTTTCGTTAAATGTTTGGGCGGGAATCCTCAACGATTGTGTCATGGAGCCATATTTTATTACCCTAAACTGAACTAAGTACGAAGACTTGCTAAGAAATGTACTACCAACTCTACTGCAAGAAATTCCACATCATAAAATAGAAAACTTGTATTTTCAACAAAACGGGGCTCCAGCTCACAGAACTCCGTGAAAAAATAATACAATCTTTCGATGCCGTCAAAGCCAACGAGTTTGTACTCGGTAGACTGAAGTCGAATCTAAGACGACGTGCAGACTTGTGTTGCCGAGAGGGTGGTGATCATGATCACATCGAGCTGATCGAGCACCTGTTTACATACATTTAAGAACTTTACACGATTTTATTATGCAGTTTAAAAATAAATTTAAAAACAACTCAACTTGGCTTATTATTCAAATTAATGCACTATTACAAATTGATGAAAGCGCCTAGTATCGCAATTATTATTACCTGACACTGAGTGCAGAGATAAAATAATTTTACAAGTTCATTTGACAGCTAATTACTTGCTGTAGGGTGTCCATAATTCAAGATTTAAATTATTATTTTTGTTAGAAATTTAACAAAAGTTAAGCAAGGCCAATCTTAATGATTCACTAATTGCATTACATTAGTTTTCAACAACTAAGTCGGATAAGTTTGTTTTGTATTACGTCTTATGTGTCACCCTGTATTAATCCTACTATCCTACTCCAACTAACATTAAAAATGTGAAAGTTTGTGAGTATGGATGTTTGAATGTTTGTTACTTTTTCACGTAAAAACTACTGATTGGATTTTAATTAAACTTTACAATAATGTAACCTATACATCAGAATAACACATAAGGTACAATTTATAAAGATACCAGCTGTGCCCGCGACTTCGACGGCATGGAATAGTTTTTTTCGCAATAAAGGGTAGCCTATGTCCTTTCTTGGGGGCTAAAGATTATCTGTGCCAAATTTCATCAAAATCGGCTGAGAGGTTTAAGCGGGAAAGCGTAACCGACAGACAGAGTTACTTTCACATTTGTAAAAGCAGGGATTGTGTGAATTGTCCAAAATGTGACGATAAGTGTAAGTAAGTAACCGAAATCATCGTGGACAAAGTCGCGGGGAGCCGCTAACATTTAGGCCCTGCGCAGACGACAGACTATCCGCGACGGATTTTTTAGTCTGTAAAAATAAAACCTATGGACGTATGCGCAGTAACGCACACGACGCGAAAAAAATTCGTGGCACAATGTATACAATCCACGCAGACTTCTTGTGCGCCGCAGTCTCGATCGCACTAAATATCTGTCGTCTGCGATGCCCCTTAAAGTTTTTGCTTTCATATTCCGTTACCCCCACCCTCAGGTGTTGCCAGTCTAAATTGCCAAAGGGGTGGGTGGCGAAAGGGTTGACAGAAGTGACAAATGTCAGATCATTATTTAGCGATCAAGATAATGACGATCCGATGATCTACGCGATAACTGGGTTCTGGTTGACACCTTTGTCTTGTTATAGTTTTTTATTATTTTAACCGTTTGTTGGAATTTCTTATTGCAGTGAAAAGTTGGCCGGATATTTTTTGAGTGGATATTTATTATAGTTATCAAGTCTAGAAAAGTGGGAGACAGCTACCCCGGCTTTGGGATGGATTTGCAGTTACACCTCTCCGTTTCTTCCGTGGATATCGTAAATCGTAAGAGGTATGCTTTTGGCAACAGGCCAGCAAGCAGTTACTGTTACACGTTTTATCTAACTTTAAACCGAAAATTGGGCTAAAACAGAGAATCGTGAAATAGGTAGGTAGGTAATCAAATCATGGTTGGTCTGATCACGAGCGAGTTTAACTCGCGCGTGTTTGCATACTAGTTAGCACTCAGTTTACTTAAAACTATAAAAGTACTTTTTTTTTTAAAGTACTTGGCTAATTATTATAAAATTTATTAGTAGTATAGTATTAGTTTATTTTTATAGTAGTCTACTTGACTTTTTGTTGGAGATTAAATTTTATTTTGAATATTATAGCAACCAAACAAAAATAACATGTGTCGCGACTCTAGTTTATGGTGCCGCCATCTGTTGGTTGTGCGGCGAACAACTGACATTAGGTCGTGCGCTTGGGGGCACCACCAGCTATGTTAGTCATTGCTGCTCGGTACAAGTATGTTAGTTCCTTCAGGTTTTGCTAGATGGCATTAAAACGACTTGAGTAAAACAATCAATTTTATTGTATACTTACTATACAAAAAAGTAAATTAATGCAAAATCACGCATAAATACAAAATATTGTAATCTTTTTTAACAATCAGTCTCACGAAGGCAGATATTTTCTACTGGAACATTCTTTTCATTAATCCTAAATTGTAATTTCGAGTTCTACAACTAGGTAAATAGATCTAAGTCCAGTCTAGTAAGTTAGACCCTTTTCTTCCATTTCGTCTCGTACTTTTTGAGGTTCTGGCCAAAACAGCATAAGCAGAGTAGATCCTGTAAAAAAGAGACATTAAAAATATAAGTAGACTATTTTTTTTATATGTACTTAGGTGTTTGACTAAACCGCGCGGAAGGTTCTCTATCGTTTGCCCGAAAGTCATATGCAATAATTTCACATGCCCGAATTTCATTTGCCATAATTTTATATTCTATAACGCTTTATATGCCATAATGATCATTTGCAATATTTTCATTTTGCCATAATTTTAGGTGCCATAACGATACGTTTGCCATACATTTCATTTGCCCTATTTTTAAATGTACTAAAATTATATGCCA